>VXAY01007100.1:0-34626 GCA_013399855.1 Oxyruncus cristatus | reverse complement strand
AGATTGGGTGCCATTATCACTAAGCCTCCAGGGATAACAGTTTAGGTTGGGGTAGGAAAACAACCCTGAAAACACATTCCAAAGGAGACCTTTAGGCATTGAATTTACAACCCCACAAATCCAAGTTACAAACTTAAAACCAGCCACAGCTACCTTGGTTTTAGAACCCATTTTGAGATAAACACCTATGAATGGAAAATACATATGCAGGAATACATGCCAAATAAACAGGAATAAATTAAACAACATGATGCCTGAGGGGTTCTATATCCAATACACAAATGGATTATTCAAAACTGTTATTCTTTTTCCACTTTTTCACTCATTGCCTCACGTTGTCTTGGTTTACTGATGATATGTCCCAGGAGGTGGGACCTCTGATGGAATAAAAACACCCCCTCTCCAAAATGACAATTTTTTTTGAAATTACAAAGCATTCAAGTGAAGTATGAAAATTAATAACAGTTTTACTAAAAACGGAGAAGAAAACAGAACAAAAGAAAAAAACAATAACAGAAAAGAATGTCACCTACAACCACTCTTTCAGTGTATGCCGCCGAGACAGCAATGCCGTCCCGATGGAGGTCATGTTCAGACCTGGGGAGGGGGGGGGGAAACTAGTGTGCAGAGTGGTGCCAGTGTTGCTACTCCAAGGCAGTAGGGGCAGCAGCAGTGATGGCAGTGGTCAGTGGAGGCAGGGAGTGTGAAGTGGTGATGATAATGGGCAAGCAGTGCTACTCCAGGGCAGTAACAGCAGCAGCAGCAGCAGCAGGGACAGGTGCAGTGGTGTTGAGCAGGGGGGAGGCNCAGTGGGGAGGCAGCAGGGACAGTTGCTGTGTCACAATTCCGGGTGGCAGGGATGATTGCCCCAACTTCAAGCAGAGGGGGAGGCTGCAGGGACAGCTGCTGTGGCACAGGCAGCATGGCTAGAAGGTGCACCCCAGCCGAGCAGCAACAGCAGCAGCGAGGTGGGAAAACTGGCCAGAGACCAGAACCACAACGAAAGACAGAGAGGAGCTCGACTGCGCTTTTTCCCTCTGGAACCTGAGAGAGCGCGTTCCGGTCCTGCTAGCAAGTTTATCCTATTAAGTTCTCGCCATATTTCCTGTTGGGACCCTTCATGCCTCCCTGCCCCCACCCGTTCACAGGGGAAGAGAGGGGAGGTGTCCCCTTGCGCTCTGCAAAACCATATGATGATATGAAAAAATTAAACAAGAAAATCTTCTTCATTTAGCTAAACCATAACACTACGTAATACTATCTATTCCAGTAAGACAAACATAAATGGGTTTAATTTTATTCAAAGGGCCTAAAACCTGATAACGCTGAAAACCATAGCTACATGCATGTTTAGCTTCAATAGGAGTCAGATCAGGTCTGTACCAACAGTTATACAGTTTACTATCAACAGTAAACCCTCACTGAATACATTTCACATTCTTCAGCATTTGGAACAAGAATTCCAGATACAACATGTGCCAACAGAAATGCCTTGGCATAGACAGCAGGAGGTCTGGAGGGCCCACTTGCACGATGGCTTAAGCAATCAAGGACAAACAATTAAATTGCTTACTGGGTAGGCAGGCAGAAGTCCTCCGGGTCCCACAATATACTGGTTATGCAACAAAGGTGGTACACCTTGAGGCAGATTTGGGGGAGTTTTTCCTGTAGAATCAAAATACAGACACTTTATTAAGTCTTTAGAAAAGAAAAGGCTTCAGCATTGAGACAAGAGTCCTGGCAGCTGCACTGTCTTAGCTTGTAAAGAGCAGAACTATGCAGAAGAATTTTGTGCTGGTTGATGAAAACACTCAAAATAGCCTGGAGAGTTTACCCATGCCTCAAGGAAGGGAAAGCACAGGCTACTTAAGACTGAAAACAGTCCCATCAGAAAACAATCTGATTTTGTTATTTACTCTGTCCAAGATAATTACAAGAATAACAGGAACTTCTCCTTTACTTGGTCATATCCTGAAGGCAAAATTCAGGCATTGTTCTCAGTCTAAGAGCAAATTATCTCCTTTCATTTTCTGCTCTGTCAACACATTGCAATAGACTAGAAAGCATTAAATGTTGCCAGCATATTTTTTGTGAGTGACTTACTGAAGCTGGGAATAGCAAAGAGATTAAAATGGTTTCAGCTGCCTATGTGAAGGAGTGCAAGGAAGAAGAAGAGTAAAAAAAAAAACAAAACACTTTGACCAGTCATCGGACACTTTATTTACAAGCTATGGAAATGAGAAATTCTTCTGTATGTAAGTGTCATCTTAATATTTAAATCATTCGCTTCCCTCCATAGGATTTCCTTTTAGCAGTTCCAGCTGATTAGAGAAGAAAAAGAATTTAGCATTGCTTTCACTTCTGTGTAGGAAGCCTCGCAATCTTCTCTGTGATTCCTTTTTCTGAAGTGCTATTTTCTTTGGAATGACACAGACATCACACCTTTTTCCTTTCTCTAGATGTGGTAGTAGGGATGTGGCATATCATAATAAGGACACTGCAGTATATTTTGATACCGCCAAATGAATTCAAGTCACAGAGAAGACTGAAATTAAAGCTAATGTGAACTCACAGCCAAGAGCTGGAATACAAAAAGGATGAATCTCCTAGTCCAAAACTTCCAAAGTCAGAATTGCTCTGGTTTCTATTTATAAAGCTCTTTGGGGATGGAATATGCTACACAAATGCCACATAACATCCTAACAAATATTTCAAATACACAAACTCAGGCAACTTTATAACCCAGCAAATAAAGCATGCTGAAAATGCTAGGCAGGAGTGGATTTCTTAGCGTAGCTATGGCTGGCAAGATGCTCAGCTGACAGCCCTGCTGACTGAAGTCCTCTGTCTATCCACATCATCTGTTAATATTGCAAACCTGAAGACACTAAGGGAGCTGCCCGTGTGGTAGCAGACACACTGGTAACACTCAGGCCAAGGCTGGCTGTAGTGTTCATACTGCTTGCCATGCTGACAACCGAGGAGGTGGTGCTAGTGGCTGAGGTTGAAGCAGTTGAAAAGGTTGTTGAAGGCTGGAGAAAAGTTGTGTTCTCAACAGTAGTGTACTAGAAAGGAGACAAAAAGAATGAGGATCACAGAGCAAATGAGGCACAGTGAAAGATGCTGGGGGTAGGGAACAAAACTAAAAAGCAAAACCAACAATCTTTTAAGTAACAGCAGCACATGTAAAAAATAATGCATTATCTATGTACAAAGCAAGCAAACAAGTTGCATGATTGTGATTTTTGAGTATTCAAAGAAAATTATTACGTAAGAGTTAAATTCAAACTGCTGTATTATCACAAAATTATACCACAGTAACTCAAATGTCACTCCATTTCATTATTTCTTGCCCTTCTTGCTTGTATACTCCTTTGAGCTAGTATTTGTTATGTTTAATAAACTTCTATATTCTTCCAAAAGACAGTATTTGTTTTCAAAATACAGGACACTGCTATTGTGATTTCCTCAATGCATTTGTGGAATTTAAAAGATTAAAACTGCAGTGCCCCACAACAGAGTCAATGTGGTAAACTGAAACGCAGACCAAATGTATTACAGGAACACATGAGGATAAAAGAGTTCCTGGTTTGAATCCACCACAATACAGTGCCTTAGCTGTAAGCTGATCACACCTGCAAAACAGTGTCATCAACACACAGAAGCCAAAAAGAACTCTGAAAACAGAAAAGAAGGACATTTGGATGAGGGTG
This sequence comes from Oxyruncus cristatus, assembly GCA_013399855.1. Lineage (NCBI taxonomy): Eukaryota > Metazoa > Chordata > Aves > Passeriformes > Cotingidae > Oxyruncus > Oxyruncus cristatus. The sequence continues at coordinate 30,913 of VXAY01007100.1, read as the reverse complement.
ATTTTTTAAGTTACATATACAGCAGGGAATAATAAAAATAAAGAAAAGCAGTAACCTATCTGCACACCCCAACGGGGATTGTACAGACAGAACAAGGCAGCGTCTCTCTGACTTTCATTTGTGCAACTTCATCTACAGCACTGTGTTCACTACCGTTTGTCTTGTTATCTCTAATGCCTTAAATTCACAGGTGACAACAATGTCACATGATAAACTCTAAAATCATCTATCCTGAGGCATTTGTCATGACATGCATCATTCCATCACCTGCATTTTGCCAGCTAACATCTCCAGTGGAGCCTGCTAACAGTCCACATTTTAGAGCAGTTTCAGACAGCCACTTCTAAATTTTTATTTGGGGTTTTTTTAAACATATTTGTTATAAGACATTTTTTCTTTATTCCACCCCCCCTTGCTAGCAGAAAAATTTTCTCTACAGTTGTGTGACTGGCAAGTCTCTGTAATAGCTATTCCTGATCTAGTACAAATCACAAGTGGTAAAGACTTTTGTACCACTAGAGAGCTGGAAGTCCTCCTTCCCCAAGATAAAGCTCGTTTCAGTTCTTAGCATACTGGGACACATTGAACTAAGAGAGGGTCTTAATCAGCAGATAAACTGACTATATGCCAAACATCTGTGGAAATGCAAATAGGACTTACCACATGTGATGTGCTTGAAGACAACACTGAGGCAGGGGACAGGCTGCTCTGATGATTGGAAAGGGAGCTAGAAAGAATTTGCAGAGTTAATAAAATTATTTTTTCCTAAAACATTTTTAATATATATCTATGTATATACACACACATATATATACAAACACAGAGTAGGTAGCAGAATATTAAAGAATAAAAATTGTAGGTCTACCAATGTACACAGCTTTTCAACAAACAAATGTCGGGAGAAGATGTTTTCCATGTGAATGGATTAATTCTTGTTATTTGACACATTTACCATTTTATTCAATAGAAAAAACTAGTGTATTAAGAGACCATGTCCTAGCTGTGAAACACAAAAACACTGTGATAGTCCATAAAATTAATTTCTTATATTAACAAATACAGTACAAAGGTGAGTAATAAAACATAACTCAACCAGTACAGCCTCAGGATGTCACCTGCCCAAGGACAAAGCGCAAGTAACAGGCACTGAAAAATCAGACAGTGTGAATGAGCTAAGCTGTGCTAAATGCACTTCCAGGAACACAAATCTGATATTTCAAAGTGTCTTAAGGAAATGTCTTAGAAAAAGACACACTTTCCCTATGAAATTATTTCAATTTTCTAATTTTAAGAAATACAAATATAAATGAAAGTACAATATTTCAAAATTAGTCAGTGTCATGGTTTAGCCCATCCCCCTCAGTATTAGAGTAGAAGATGGTTGATTCCAGGTGAAATTCCAGCTAGGTAGCCAATCGAGGACTTTTGTGACGTCTCTACGAATTACATATTTAACACAAACTGGAAAAGAAGGTGGTTGTGTGTGTGGCACAGGAAGAAATTCAGAGCCATGGAGTGAGAGAGGCAGCAAGGCCTCCCCCTGAGTGGGGGCCAGGCCCCCTCCTCCCCTGGCCTTGGGCCAGGGGCAGGCATGGCACTGAAGCCTCTGGCCAAGGCATGTAGCAGAGTGGAGAGGAAACTCCAGAGAAAAGCTGCTCGGCTGAGACGTTACAGAAGAAACTTCAGCTGGCGGAGAGCAGAGAAGAACCAAGGTCAGTGAAAAGGAAGGGGGGAAGCAGAGGCCCAGGGGGGCCCCCTCTCTCCCTCCAGCAGGGGAAAAGACTTAAAAACTAAAACCCTTGCCACCTGTAGAAGATGATTTGGAGTGAAGAGAACTTTGTGTGAGTTTTTCCCGCCGGAGGCCCGGATGGCCTGGAGAGGGCAGAGATGGCTTGAGGCCAAACCTGAATCGCTTGTAACTGTTTGTAGCAAGTTGCAGAATAATTGCAGCCACGGAATGGTGGAGAAATTGATGAATTCTCCTTTGAGGAGCCGAGCTTCTGACGACCTTGGGACTTAGTCCAAAGTTGAACCTAACACTAAGCCCCTATACCCAGGGGCCCGATACAATTCTCGGACCGGGTGTGATGGCAGACTTTGGGACTTTGTCAAAAAACTGGGCCTAACACTAAGCCCCTATATTTCAGGGGCCCAGTGCGATTGTGGACCAGGTATGATGGAAAATGGGGGAGTGGTGGCAAGTTGGGAGTGCCAGCCATGGCCGAGAGCCAAGATTGGGCATCTGGCCAAAAGCAGAGAGTCAGAAGAATTCCAGAGAACAAGAGGCTACCTGAAGCAACAGAGCATAGCATCAGAGAGTGTTCTGGGTATAGACTGAACCAAAAGAAACCCAGAACCCCTGTGACCCGGTGAGGGGTGGTGAGTCTAAGGAAACCCCCCTGAAACTCCTCGTGGAAGGAATCTCCATGGAGCCCCAGATCTTGTGGTGACGACATGATAAAACCCTCAGTGGCTGTAGACAAGCAGCTAGAGGTGGGAGGTAGACTCCTTGCATTCCGATGGAGAGAGAGAGAGAGATTCGAGCTGCGGGGATGTGGAACTGTTACCTTAAAGACTTTTTTTTCCCCTTCTTCTTCCCCTAGGCTGCTTTTGAGGAAGAGAAGGAGGGGTGGTATTTGTAAATATGTGTTTGTTATTATAGAAAAACTAGTTATTGTATATATAAGTATTTCCCTTAGTTCTTGTTGTGTGTAGCAATAAATCTTAATATTAATCCCCATTTCAAGGAGATCTGTTTTGTCTGTGCGAACTCTCTTCTTACTTACTAGCAAAATTTATGAGTTGATAAAACCGTGCAGAAAGCACAGGGGGTTAAACTCTTAACAGTCAGGAAGTAAATTGTTAGGGAATGATTTCAAACATACGACACTAAACAAAGAGCAGGCACTGCAGGCAAAGTAGGAAAAACAAACTGAATTTAGTTGACATCATTGAAGCAAGAGCAGCCCCTTGAAACACAAAGTTGTTTATATACCATGAAAATTTGAAGGCAGCAGCAACTCTGTCATAAAGATGTAGCCCAGAGCTCATACCTTGCAACCAGAAACATCCTGATCTCTTCTGAATCTCTCTCCTAATTCTAATTAGAGTCAGAAAAGGAGACCCTTGTGCCAATCACCCTTACATCTGTCCTTTCCCCACAATTGAACCCCTTTCAGTTTATCGCAACTCCTACTGTACCTGTTTAACTGGGAGAGTGAGCTGCTGGCCAGATCACTGGACTGAGGCAAGCTGCACAACGTTGCTGCATGCTGTGATGCTGAAGGCAGAAGCGAAGCAGTGGTGGACATCATGCTGGGCAGAGAACCAGCAGAAGGTAGTGAGGGAGAAGGTTCTGTCTTAAGCGCAGGAACTGATGAAGTAGCTGCAACAAGTTAAAAAGAGACATTCAAAGACAAATTCCAGCATACTTGACATCCCAGCCTGGATCCAGGAACACAACAGTGTTGTCCCCTTGGTTTAAAAAACCCTGACCATTAAGAACCAGTAACAGTATCAAGAATCAGGCTATTAATGAAAATTCAAACAGCAACAGAACTATAGTTTTTTCTCTTTAAGCTCTTCACATACAATAGAATTATAATTTTCAATGCTACATGTGTAGCAAACTACAACCTTCTGCACTTCACCTCCCACTATCTGGATTACTAACTTTTGCTCACAAGTCAATCCTTATTTTAAAATTCCTAGCATTTGCTTCCACAAACAGAAGTAATTTGTGCTGTACAAATCTGCTTTTACCTATAGCTCTGCTTTTTCATTGCAAACTACACAGCACCTTTGATGTCTGAGACTTGGATCACTGGAGTACAAGGGCACTTACAACTTACCAGTTTGGAGAACTAAGTCAAATGTGTAATGCAGTAGAATAAAAGAAGCTATGATAAAAGACCACAACTGAGCACAGCATTAAGCACTTTTAAAGGCTAAAGAGTTGTTAACTATTGTCTAAATTAATTTGACCCAGATAACAAAAAGCTTTTAGCTTAAATATTGCTTTTTTGGTTACACAGAGTAGAACTTGTTTGCCACAGATGTGCCTTTCCAAAGGATCGCTATACTGTAATAAGACACTGAACAACTCTACTGCTCAACTGAACACCAAGCTGTTTCTACATTTATCTTTTGTTCTCTGAAGATAATCCACAGAATTAGAGGCACTCACTCACCAATATAAGTCAGAGAGAGTAGAGCCCTGCCTTCTGCTGGGCCATGCTTCCATACCACATTAGAGACCATTACACAGCGGATCATCACTAGATTGCAATGCATGTGAAGACAGAATGATCACAAAAGTCAGATATACACTTGGAAGGTACACATCCAGAAGGAAAGGGGAAACCTGGTTATCCGGGACATGGAGAAGGCTGAGGTACTCAACGACTTTTTTGCTTCAGTCTTCACCAGCAAGTGTTCCAGCCACACCGCCCTAGTTGCAGAAGGCAAAGGCAGGGACTGGGAAAATGAGGAACTGCCTGCTCAAGAAGATCAAGTTGGAGACCATTTAAGGAACCTGGAGGTGCACAAGTTCATGTGCACTGGAAAAGGGGAAATATAACTCCCATTTTTAAAAAGGGAAATAAGGAACACCCAGGAACCTACAGGCTGGCCAGTCTCACCTCAGTTCCTGGCAAGACCATGGAGCAGATCCTCCTGGAAACCATGCTAAGGCACAAGGAAAATAAGGAGGTGATGGGTGACAGCCAGCATGGTTTCACTAAGGGCAAATCATGCCTGACAAATTTGGTTGATGGTGTTTACAGATGTAGTGGATGAGGAAAGAGTGACTGATGTCACCCACCTGGACTTGTGCAAAAGCATTTGACAATCTTGCATGAAATCCTTGTCTCTAAACTGGAGAGACAAGGATTTGATGGGTGCACCACTTGGTGGATAAGGAATTGGCTGGATGGTCGCACTCAAGGAGTTGCAGTCAAGGGCTCAATGTCCAAGTGGAGACCAGTGACAGGTGGTGTTCCTCAAGGGTCAGTATTGGGACTGGTGCTGTTTAACGTCTTTGTCGGTGACATGGACAGTGGGATTGAGTGCACCCTCAGCAGGTTTCCTGATGAGACCAAGCTATGTGGTGCAGCTGACACACTGGGGGGAAGGTATGCCATCCAGAGGGACCTTGACAGGTGGGCCTGTGCAAACCTCATGAAGTTCAACAAGGCCAAGTGCAAAGTCCTGCACCTGGGTCATGGCAATCCCAAGCACAAGTACAGGCTGAGTGGAGAATGAATTGAGAGAAGCCCTGGGGAGAAAGACCTGGGGGTGATGGTTGATGAAAAAATTAATATAAGCCAGCAATGTGCAATTGCAGCCCAGAAAGCCAAGTGTATCCTGGGCTGCATCAAAAGCAGTGTGGCCAGCAGGTTGAGGGAGGTGATTCTGCCCCTCTACTCTGCTCTTGTGAGACCCTACCTGGAGTACTGTGTCCAGCTCTGGGGCTGCCAACATAAGAAGGTTGTAGACCTGCTGGAGTGTGTCCAGAGTAGGGACAAGAAGATGATCAGAGGGCTGGAGCACCTCTCCTGTGAAGACAGGCTAAGAGAATTGGGATTGTTCATCCTGGAGAAGAGAAAGCTCCAGAGAGACCTTGTAGCAACCTTCCAGTACTTGAAGGGAGAGAGTGCTGGAGAGGGACTTTTTACAAGGGCATGTAGAGATAGGACAAAGGGGAATGGCTTTAAACTGAAGGAGAGTAGGTTTAGGTTAGCTATTAGGAAGAAAGTCTTCCCTGTGAGGGTGGTAAGGCACTGGCACAGGTTGCCCAGAGAATCTGTGGATGCCTTGTCCCTGGAAGAAGACATTGTTAAGACAATGTTAAGAGGAGAGAATTACAAAATATTTTGCATGCATGAAATAGTTACATGGAAGAAGACTGATTCCAGTTTATGTGCTTGAGATACAGAAAAAAACAAAAGTGTTCTCAAAGAGGAACTGGCACAGAAAAAGGGACTAATAAAGCTGTTAGAGAATAATTACAAAAATATTAGGAATTCTCAGATATTTGCATTCCATAGCAAAAAGACAAGTCCTATAGTGAATTTCATAAATTGTTTATTAATTCTGTACCCAAGATTTAGAAAGTTTTCCACTTGAAAGGTTGTTTTTATATATAACAGTCTTTCAAGTGGTAACTCTTTGGGCATATACACTTCTCCTGCTCATTTAAATTGAAGTTAGCACTTTGTTTATAGGTCAGAATGCTCAACTTCTTTCTACTCAGAAGTATAAAAAAAAGGCTGCCCCACTAATAACCTACCTGAAGAGATTCTTAAGAGGAAGATAGATTTAAAATTGAAGTGGTGGAATTCCAAAAGATGTTAATTCACACTGCAGCCCTTGAAAACTTCCACAGAGCAGAACATAAAGGTCAGAAGATTGAATACTATAATTTATTTATTTTAACTCCAGGAAGAGAGCTGTAGGGGTGGTACAAGTAAAATACCACATTAGAAACTGGCCAAGATGAAGATAACAGTTGATATCTGAGTTTTGAGATGTAACAAGAACGAATAGTTTTTTTAGCAGAATGTACCATAGAAACTCCATATAGCTGAGCCAAGTGATTTAAAGGGACTAACCAAGCAAAGTAAAGAAACAATGAAGAAGGGAACTGAGGCAGCAGCCAAGCAACACCCAGTTACTATATAACCAGGTGTATTGTCTAAAAGAAGTTCATAAGGCAGTCACTTAGAACTTTGGGGGCTCCAGACATAGACAACCACCAGAGATCCCCAATGAAGCCCCTCAGAGATCTTATAAGGATATGTATATATGCTAATAAGAGTCGGTAAATGTCATGAATATGTAACAAAAATGTGGGGAATGAAAAATGAATAATCATGTAATGCTGACATATCAGCTGTAGTGAAGATACCTCTCTGTGTGCACTTTGGTGAACTGATTCCCAGGGCACCCAGTGTGCTGTTACCATGCAGCGTGTCATAATAAAAGAATGACTGGCTTCTAAAACTCACAAACTGAGTCTTAGAGGTTTCTTTAAGAGCCTATTTTAGGCAACAAAGTAATGCCTGTATCAGAGCCAGTACTGTGTTATTGTTACTCCACTGCAAGGCAGCAAGGTACCTGACAGAGCTTCCAACAGGGCACAAGTAGCACTATACCCAGTGAGAGCTGCATTCAGACTATGGGACTTTGTGTCATTACAGCTAAATAAATGCTACTCAGAGCTTCCCAACTGAGAATTGGAAGAATTACTAAGAAATTTGATATTATTTTTAATTCTATAATTTTTTAATTTTATATTAATTTTTGGCAGATAAATTCAAAAGAAAAAGCAACAGCAAAGCAGCTTCTTTAAGACTGCTTAGGTTTGTAGATTTAATAGAGCTGCTTTCATACTTCAGTTTTAGTCAAGCAGCAAATCGTATATCCTATGCAAATACAAAATAAACTCGAGTCAGTCAAAAAATAGCCAGTGACAACAAAAAAATTAGCCATTGAGAACAATATAAAACCTTAAACCAGACGTGACTGCTATAGTTGTGTGCACAGCAAATATTAAGGAAAGATCAGAAAGCCCTGTGCACAACCAAGCTTTGTAAACTTACTGTCAAGAGTTGCCTGTGTTCTAACACTGCTGTGCCCATTCTGTAAACAAAGGAGAAATGGATGAATAAAGTATCCTATCGGTACATTAAATTTTCAGACCAAATGACACACAGAGCATGCTTCATGCAAAATTCTATATTCAATTCTAAACTGAAAGACCAAAAAGACAGAAAATTAACTTTTTTGCAGCCTTTAACAAAACCACATAATAAAGTTGTCTCAAGTGCAAGGTGTCCTGAACATACAGAATCCCATACCCTGCCCATAATACACCCATCAGCAGGACACCATCCCATGTACTGTATATAACATAAATTTCAGCTTCACAACAATATGAGAGAAAGAATTGCATTAACATATAGGAAATGGCTGTGCTTTTGATCTAATGAAACTCACAGTTTTAACTATCCAAGTTACACAGAGACACTAATTTTTTCGATTGAAAGATAAGACTTGAGAGGCACCAGTTGCTGTTTGGATAACGCTGGAGTACAGAAGTAGATAGTCTATGCTTGATCCTCACCAGTACATACGAGCTAGTGCAGAAAACAAGTGTGACTGAGCCAACACATAACAAAGGCCAGGGGTAAATAAATTTACAAACTCTCACAAGTTATTTGATAAATTAAATTCTCTTAAACCTACATTCCATATACAAATAGAGTAGGTGCTTTTGAATACTCCTGAGACTCTGTCCTAGATTAAATCTCTCCCTATGCTTTTTAAAATAAAAGATTAAACTAATTTCCACTGCTGTTTAAATCCAACAAAAGAGTAATGCTGGAAGGGTCACAAACAGTTTGGGATCCATTTGCTAGGTGCCATATTAATTTAATAAATAATATGCCTTTGGATAGAAACTGTCAAGTTATGGCAAAATACCATGACTAATATTTACATACAGAGATAGTTTCTTTTTTAAAAACTAAGCTTCAGGGAAGGAAACTCAACTAGAATGTCAAGTGTTATTAAGAATAAACGTCAAACAGCAATTGAACACATCAAAACCCATAAAAGCAGAGGTTCTTAAAAACCAAATACAAAAAATGGCTACACGATAGGAACAGAAAAAACAACAGAGTGAACTTGGGAATCAAAAAATACCACTTGGTTTAGTTAAAATATTACTATATCTGGGTAATACAAGTTTAATATGGATAAGAATATTTCCTCTTTTTCAAAGTCTTATTTCTGAAATTCACTGACCGTATCTGCAATAGGGGTTGCTTCAGGAGGAGCCATGGAGCTTTGGTACACTATCCTACTATGCACAGAAGTCTGGTCATAGGAGGAAGTTGTTACTGGGCTAGTGCTCTGGGATGAGCAGGTCAGACTGGAAGAACTGATGGCAGAGGTTGTGTAGGTGGACTCCTGTACTGTATTGGATATTGGCAAAGAGGTATTCAAAGGATCACTGGAAAAAGTAAAAATTATTTATCAACATGGTAAATGACATCTCAAACACCTTTGTGAAAATATCAGCTCCTATATAGTTATCTAGAACTACTTTAAACATGCAGTCAAATCCACATTATTTATACTAGAAAATCTAATAATGAGAAAAAATATATAATTTTCCTTTGGTAATCACTGTTTAAAAACCATCAGATGCACTAAGCACCATTCATCTTCCTCTTGCCAGCCCAACCAAAAAAAGAGTTTGAGACACAAGTACTTTTTGGTCATGTTATTTCCACCTTCTCAAAGGTGGAACGAACATAATGAACATAAACTCAATTTTTTAAACAAGTAGATCCATAAAGTCTGGTATATGATGAGAAACACCCAGTCTCTTTTTACAATAGAATTCTGTCATTAAAGTAGGAGTCTAACAGAATTATGCAAAGAAGAAAAGTACTTTAAAATGCAGGATTGTTTTACTTTCTAAACAGCTTTTTTTTTTTTTTTAGTTTATAGAATTAGAAATTAATGTGAAAATTCATTTTTAATAATATTTCTGAATTAGCTTCAGAAAACTTCTTATCAAAGCCAATTTTTGAATGAATAAGGAAGAAAAAATGGGTTGCAGGTACGCTGGCATTTATCATTGACCATTTTAGCATTTCAGTAAGAGGTTCTACATACTGAAAGACTGGCTTCTTTTCTCATCCCATAGAAGCATCAGATTTGTAATCTGGTGCCAATCTACTAATACACATATATGATACAAAGGTCATCTCTTCTCGACCAAAAGCAGAAAAAAAAATCATGCTGTGAGGAACAAACCCTTTAAACAAATTTGAAAATCAGGACAATTAAACACGAGAAAGCAATTCTATAAAGGGTAGCTTAATTATAAAATTATTTACATTCATCTCCAGCTTCACATCAACCCACCCAGGGAGATTTTGATTGTCGTTAGAAAATAAATTTCTACTTTAAGATGCCATCCACAGAAAACACTTCACAGAATCACAGAATCAATTAGGTTGGAAAAGATCTCTGAGATCACTGAGTCCAAACTGTGACCTAACACCACCATGGTCAACTAGACCAGAGCACTAAGTGCCATGTCCAATCTTTCCTTAAACACCCCCAGGGAAGGAGAATCCACCACCTCCATGGGCAGTCCATTCCAATATCTAATCACCCTTTCTGTGAAGAAATTCTTCCTAATGCCCAACCTAAACCTCCCCTAGCAGAGCTTGAGGCTATGTCCTCTTGTCCTGTCACTAGTTGCCTGGGAGAAGAGGCTGATCCCCACCTGGCTACGACCTCCTTTCAGGTAGTGCAGAGAGCAATAAGGTCCCCCCTGAGCCTCCTCTTCTCCAGGCTAAATGACCCCAGCTCCCTCAGCCTCTCCTCATAGGGCTTGTGTTTCAGACCCTTCACCAGGTTTGTTGTCCTGGATTCACTCCAGCACCTCAATATCCTTCCTGAACTGAGGGGCCCAGAACTGGACACAGCACTCCAGGTGTGGCCTCACCAGCGCTGAGTACAGGGGCACAATCACTTCCCTGGTCCTGCTGGCCACACTGTTCCTAATCCAGGCCAGGATGCTATTGGCCTTCTTAGCCACCTGGGCATGCTGCTGGCTCGTGTTCATTCACCTTACATGTCATCATATTTCCCCCTCCCATTACATGGTAATTATGCCTTGATGTTTTTGGCACAGTTTTGACCCCTTAAAGAAGACATGCAAGAAGGCAGGAGGGGAACTCACACATACTTTAGAGATTTTGTGTACAAGATATTGTTGGTTGCCTGGTTGGAATTCTCACTGCTTGAAGTTGATCCTAATTCTGGGAGCGCAGGCTCTGATCCAAACTCCAAAGCTCCAAACTGAACATTTAATCCTGTCACATCTGCTGATCCAGGCATCTCCACTGCAGAGGCAGGAATCTTAAAGGAGGAAAAAAACCAACATAATTCCTTTGCATGCACTATCTGTATTAAAGATATCAGTAACTTACATCCTCTCATCCCTTAACTACAGGCTTCTTCAGTTACTGCTGCAGCCTTTGCTGCTAACTAGATCTGTGACAACCGCCCACTTTACATAAATTAACTACATTCTTGTAACCTGAAATAAATTCATCGATGCTGTCCCCTGATCTGGAGCTGAAACAATAAGCCGTACTGTTCTACAATATCAAAGTGTCATCTGTGTCCATCCCCATCAGCCAATATTCATCTTGTGGCTACTAAGTCAATCCAAAAGTCATACAGCAACAGTCTATTTCCATGCAGAGCAATCAGATATGGGCTTGGAAAAGACAACACTGTATTTTGAACCTAAAGACTATGCAGCTTTGAATTTTCTGCTTTATAAACAAGAAACAGAACATGGTCTTTGCTCTCCTTCTCCCTAGAAACTTATATATAGAATCATTTAGGTTGGAAAAGATCCTTAAGATCATAAAGGCCTACCATTAGTCCAGCATTACCAGGTCCAGTACTAAACCATGTCCCTAAGCACCACATCTACGTGGCTTTTAAATCCCTCCAGGAATGGTGACTCCACCACCACCCTGGGTAGCCTGTTCCAATGCTTGACAACCCTTTCTGCGAAAATTTTTTTCCTAATATCCAATCTAAACCTCCCCTGGTGCAACTTCGGTCCATTTCCTCTCGTCTCATCACTTGTTACCTGGGAGAAGAGACCACCCCCCACCTGGCTACAACCTCCTTTCAGGTAGTTGTAGAGAGCAATAAAGGCCCCCTTGATCCTCCTTTTCTCCAGGCTAAACAACCCCAGCTCCCTCAGCCCACTACTCATAAGACTTGTGCTCCAGCCCCTTCACCAGCTCCATTTCCTTCTTTGGACTTGCTCCAGTCCCTCAATGTCTTTCTTGCAGTGAGAGGTCCAAAACTGGACAAGGGATTCAAGGTGTGGCCTCACCAGTGCCAAGTACAGAGGGACAATCACTTCCCTGGTTCTGCTGGTCACACTATTGCTGATACAAGCTTTTGTATGTTTATATGTTTACTAAGGACAAACTCAATTACCCACCTTGGATGATGAAATTATCCTCCGTTTTGGTGGTTTTATCTGCTTCTGCTGGCTTTGGTGGGCAGTCACTGCCTGATTATCCATAGATATAGTGGAGAGCTGTAACATTTTGCTAACAGCTGTAGAGGTGTCTGCTGGTGATGGCTCGTGGAGTTTTGCCTGGGAGAAGGACTCCAGACCAGGAGGAGAAACAGGGACTGCCTGCATTTGTTGTTGCTGTCGCTGGATCAGATGGCTCAGAATGGGGGAGGGTTCAGGCTGGGATTTCAAGTCTGGTCAGTATTGGGAAAAAGAAATATCAAACTTAAAGCTTTGAACTCTATTATTCATGCTTCTACCCTTTTTGAAAGAATGTGGGTGACTTGACACACTGGACAGCGATGATTTTTTAGAATGTGAAAGCATCTTTCAGCCATCACATGAGTTTCATATTTAATATTACCATTGTAATAATAAGGCCAATACCTGATCACAGAATCACAGAATTGACCAGGTTGGAAAAGACCTCCAGGATCATTAAGTCCAACCCTCAATCCAACAATGCAGTGGTTACTAGACCATGGCACTGATGCCACATCCAGTCTCATCTTAAAATCCTCCAGGGATGGAGAATCCACAACCTCCCTGGGCAGCCCATTCCAATGTCTGATCACTCTCTCTATAAAAACGTTTTTCCTAATATTAAACCTAAACCTCCCCTGGCAGAGTTGTCCTACTGCTGGTTGCCTGGGAGAAGAGACCAACCCCCACCTGGCTACAACCTCCTCTCAGGTAGTTGTAGAGAGCGATGAGGTCTCCCCTGAGCCTTCTCTTCTCCAGGCTAAATGACCCCAGCTCCCTCAGCCTCTCCTCGTAGGACTTGTACTCAAGTCCCTTCACCAGCCTGGTTGCCCTTCTCTGCACCTGCTCCAGCACCTCAATATCCTTCCTGAACTGAGGGGCCCAGAACTGGACACAGCACTCCAGGTGTGGCCTCACCGGTGCTGAGTACAGGGGCAGAATCACCTCCCTGTTCCTGCTGGCCACACTGTTCCTGATACAGGCCAGGATGCCATTGGCCTTCTTGACCACCTGAGCACACTGCTGGCTCCTGTTCAGCTTCCTGTCAATATTCTCTACTTTAAATAAATAGCTGTGGCCAAGCATTATTCAGAATCATAGAAATGTTTAGGTTGGAAAAGACCTCTAAGATCAAGTCCTACCGTTAACCCAGCACTGCCAAATCCAGTACTAAACCATGTCCCTAAGCACCACATCTACGTGGCTTTTAAATCCCTCCAGGAATGGTGACTACACCACCACCCTGGGCAGCCTGTTCCAATGCTTGACAACCCTTTCTGCGAAAATTTTTTTCCTAATATCCAATCTAAACCTCCCCTGGTGCAACTTCGGTCCATTTCCTCTCGTCTCATCACTTGTTACCTGGGAGAAGAGACCACCCCCCACCTGGCTACAACCTCCTTTCAGGTAGTTGTAGAGAGCAATAAAGGCCCCCTTGATCCTCCTTTTCTCCAGGCTAAACAACCCCAGCTCCCTCAGCCCACTACTCATAAGACTTGTGCTCCAGCCCCTTCACCAGCTCCATTTCCTTCTTTGGACTTGCTCCAGTCCCTCAATGTCTTTCTTGCAGTGAGAGGTCCAAAACTGGACAAGGGATTCAAGGTGTGGCCTCNCAGCCCACTGATCCAGCCTGTCCAGATCCTTCTGCAGAGCCTTCCTGCCCTCCATCAATCAACACTCCAGCCCAACTTGGTGTCAACTGCAAATTTACTGAGGGTGCACTCGATCCTCTCAACCAGATTACTGATAAACAGAACTGGCCCCAATACTTAACCCTGGGGAACATCACTAGTGACCAGCCACCAGCGGGATTTAACTCCATTCACCACCACTCTCTAGGCCTGGCCATTCAGCCACTTTTCTACCCAGCCAACAGTGTACCCATCTAAGCCACAAGCAGCCAGTTTCTCCAGGAGAATGCTGTAGGAGACAGTGTCAAAGGCTTTATTAAAGTCCAGATAGACAACATCCACAGGCTTTCTCTCATCCACTAGGTGGGTCACCCTGTCATAGGAAATCAGGTTGGCCAAGCAGGACCTGCCTTTCATAGCCCCATGCTGGCTGGGCCTGATCACCTGGTTGTCCTGTATGTGACACATGATGGCACTCAAGATGATCTGCACAGTGACCTTCCCCAGCACCAAGGTCAGGCTAATAAGCCTGAAGTTACCCAGATACTTCATCTGACCCTTCTTGTAGGTAGCTAGCCAGGACAGCTGATAAATGATTGAAAGTGACTTGGTGAGCACTTCTGTCAGCTCCCTCAATACCCTTGGGTGGATCCCATCCAGCCCCATGGACTTGTGTGTGTCTAAGTGGTGTGGCAGGTTGCTGACCATTTGCCCTTGGATTATGTGGGCTTCATTCTGCTTCTTGTCCCTGTCTTCCAGCTCAGGGGGCTGGGTACCCTGAGAACAACTGGTCTTGTAATTAAAGACTGAGGCAAAGGTGGCATTAAGTACCTCAGCCTTTTCCTCATCCTTTGTCACTATGTTTCCCCACATGCCCAATTAAGGATATTCTCCTTGGCCCTCCTTCTGCTGTTGATATATTTATAGAAACATTTTTTATTGTCTTTTATGGCAGTAGCCAGATTAAGTTCTAGCTGGGCTTTGGCCCTTCTAATTTCCTCCCAACATCCTTGTAGTCCTCCAAGTTGCCTGCCCCTTCTTCCAAAGCTAATACACTCTTTTTTTTCCTGAGTTCCAGCCAAAGCTCTTTGTTCAGCCAGGCCTGTGGTCTTCCCTCACCGGCTTGTCTTTCAGCACATGGGGACAGCCTGCTCCTGCACCTTTAGGATTTCCTTCTTGAACAATGTCCAACCTTCCTGGGCCCTTTTGCCCTTCAGGACTGTCTCCCAAGGGACTCCATCAACCAGTCTCCTAAACATGCTATTGTCTACAGCACCAAGACTGAAATACTCATTATCAGGGGTTTTCCCCCTCAGTGAACATCATATTTTCACCACAGTGTCAATTCCATTTCTGCTATTTTCAGTGCATATAATTTCTTAAAATTATATTGTTCTACAGTGAAGCAGTAACACAATGGCCCAGCAAATATTCCCCTAGAAAGCAGCTAGTAAGATAACTACAGCCTGAGCAGGTAGCTTAAAATAGAGAGAGATAGCGCATTCCACAATTATTAGCTGACCAGGGGTCAGATTACTACACACACTGAATTAAACATTTCGGAAAAAGGGTTCTGTAGTGATTACCAGCCATCTATTTACTTGAAGCTGCAGTACTTTATTCCACATTTGACTATTCTGTGTAACAGAAAAGAAAGGCTACCAGATAAAATGACAGGAAGATTTTTATTATTATTTTTACTAATATCCAAAGAAAGAAGGTCATGCATCCCTGAAATACTGAGAAATAAATTACACAACTTTATACAACTCCCTGCAGATTTCAAGGGTTTTGTCATGGTTTAGGAGTGGCAGTCCCTAATTTAGTGCCCCTCCCCCCCACTTGCTCTCCTCCCTCTGGTGGGAGATACAAAAGGCAAAGATTGCTGGTTGAGATAAAACAATTTACTAGAAACAGCAATGAGATAAGAAAATCAACAGTAACATTATTAATAACAAAAGTGTCTTAAAAGGGAGTGATTTACTTGCAAAAAAAATGCTCACTGAACGACTTGGCACCTTTCGACCCCCTCTGTCAATTTTTTCTGCCCCCTCCTTCCCAGAATCTAGAGTCCCTTACTTCAGCACCCAGCCCCCTCAGTGTCATGAGGTGGTATAGAATAACCTTCTAGCCACACCCACATGGCTCTAGGCTCCGCCCCCTCACAGCTACTGCAAAAAGTTAACTCTGTCCTGGTCAAAAAACAGGACAGGTTTGCATTATAAAATGTAATTAGATATTTCCTGCCACAGAATACACACACTTGTAATATAGTGATACTGAAGTCAACCAGTTTATCACAGACAGTTGAAAACACTTCATTAAGATACTTTTCTCACATTAATGTACAGTCTAAAATCCTTGGTAGAGAGATATAGTAATGCTATGCGCACTAGAGCATGGTGCTAATAACACCAAGGCTGTGGGTTTGATCCCCGTAGGGGCCATTCACTTAAGAGTTGGACTCAATCCTTGTGGGTCCCTTCCAACTCAGAGTATTCTGTGATTCTGTGATTCTTCAGTCAGATAGGTCAGTGTTTTGGCTTAAGACATATGATATTCATCTAGAGAGCAACAGTGTATTGTTCATAAGGTTACAAAGCAAAAAACATACTGCATTTGAAATTAACCTATAAGTTTCACCCAGGAATTTTAAGAAGTCCTAACTTTATAATTTCAGTATAAAGGATTATTTAATAAAACAAATAACTGAAATATTTACATTCCATCAACAGTGCTAACATACCAGAAAATTGTAGCTGTGAACTGTACCACACCCTCCCCACAAGGCTACTTCTCTGCACATGCCATTTGGTATTTGCTGATTCACAGACACAACCGAGTCATTCTTGCAACCCTTTGGAAGCTACATGTTTTTGCATCTTTCCACTCCTTCAAGATGCAGATCTGGAGACAATGAAGTTGGATGTGCCTGTCTTTGAATGCCTCATTACTGGATATTCCAAAGAAGAGAGCCCTTTGAAGGCAGAGTTTTTCACTAATCAGACATTACTTAAGTACATTAGCTCTGCTATGCACTTTATCAATTTAACTCATTTAATACCCACTTCCCCACACAATCTGCACTGTACCTAAGTTACTCATTTTCATTCCTCTTGCTCAAAGAGGAAACAAGCCTCTTTCCACTCCAACTCATGAAAATCCAAACCAACTACACATCCCTTGATTCTACATCAAATCCATTATCAACACCTTTCCTACCTCTTCTATAGGATAGGATCAGAGTTGTATCTAAGACTCTCCAGTGTTCTTTTTCCACAGTTCTTCTCATCAAATCCTCTATACCAAATTCCTTCTGTTACCAAAAAGCCTCTAAGGTGGTTTGTACTTTCTCTGATTGGCTACCGAAAACAGAAGGCAAGCCTGACAACCAGATTCGCCCCAAAGAAACAGCACAAGTACACATCAAATCCTTTCCCAAGAGCTCTACAGATGGAATCTTGTACTCTCCTGCAGCCAAGGTACATCCTGCGGAGCCCAGCACACTCCCACTCTCAGGAGACTGGCATGAGTTGATCTGGGAAAACAGCTCTCCATAGCCAGAGCACACCAGCCTGCTACACAGGAAATTACCATAAAAGTGATCTGTGTCAATTCTTTTAAGTTGTTCTGAGACCAAGACATGACAAGGGGTAAGGGAGAGGAATGTACCTAAATTAAAGGTGGCTGAAATGCTTATAGAATCAAAGGATAACCAACAAATGCTTAAAAAGAAGTGTTTAAAGAAATAAATAGGAGACCTCCATTTCAGGATATGAAATCATTGGTGCTTGTCCTGCACCAATGCTACCATCTCACCTCTCACATGGCCACGTTTCCCACGGTCTGAAGGCCTGTCTCCTTGACTGTTGCCCACTCCATTCTCTTCAGCTCTAACTGTGGAGAGAGGACAGCTTAAGAGACTCATACATGAGACATCATAGCCATCTGCTTAACCTGAACCTAAAAAGAAAAGGTAAGATTTTAAAGTTGGCTGGTTAATACATCTCAGTCACTCCTCTTCTTTGGAGCCTAGCTACAAGCAAGTTATGTTTACTTTGCACTAGACAATTAGGAAGTATAAGTGTAGAAGACCCTTCCGGAAGAATTATTAACGAGGAAATGAGGGTTTATTTCGCTTAAGAAAGCTTTCCTGCCTAGAAAGAGGCATCTTTCCCAGAGACAGTTCTACATGTTTTCTCCTCTCATATTCCAGAGAAGCTGACTCCCTGGGTACAAGAGAAGATGAGTTCTTGCAGACATGTCTGAAGACCCCATGGAGGAGGATGGGGCGAGGGGGGTGCAGGGATGATAAAAGCCCAAGAGAATAGGGGGTGTGTCTTAGGCCCGGTGCAGTTTTTGTACTGAGATGTTAAGTCTTCTCGACTTTAGAAATAAATTCTCCTAAATCCTTCCACTGCCTGGTATTTTGGGGGTACCTGCGTGCATTTAACCTTTACAGGAAGTAAAATAAGAGGGAAATGCCCCTCAGCAGACACACTTCATTTGGGCTGGGTTTTTTGGGGGGAGAAGGCAGTGTTTTGGAGCCTACACTATTAATTATGGCCTCACCTCTTTAATGAGGTAGGAAATAAAGCTGCCTCATACTATGCTTCTTCGATAACAGGCTAAGTGGCAACAGTGAAAGAATAACCAAGAACACCAACTCTTCTGTCTGCCAATACCACATCCCTGTACAACCAGGGAAACTCAAAAGAACTCTCCTCTGTATTTAAATCAGAGGGATAACAACAGAGTGAAGATGAGGCATTAGAACAGCACTGCACCTTAACTATTTAATGGAAAACTCCTGAGGAAGTACTCCAAAAGATGGCTGGCTCTTTGAGGGGAAAAAAAAGACTGACCACTTAAAACACTGCTGAAATTTTGCACTGTTCAACTTTTCCTAATGGCAGCAACAAAACCATTAATGCCTGGATTGGGAAGAGATATCAAGGTTTGGAAATGACCTGAAAAAATCTTTAATTCCAGTTTACAAAAAGAGACAAGCAGCATCTGGCTCTGGAAAAAAAATTGCCTCTCACCTTCATTTTGATGGATCTGATTTCAATTTTTTGAAGCATAGCTGCAAGTTTTATTACTATTTTTTCCTATCTTTGTC
Source organism: Oxyruncus cristatus (assembly GCA_013399855.1). NCBI lineage: Eukaryota > Metazoa > Chordata > Aves > Passeriformes > Cotingidae > Oxyruncus > Oxyruncus cristatus. The sequence goes on along the minus strand of VXAY01007100.1, from coordinate 12,045 downwards.
ATTATTCTACAAAGATTCACAATGTCTTCACTGGCACAATACTTTAAGATATTCCAATAATTAATTAGAAGAATTGGCTAATATTGTAAATATTTTTCCTGCTTTTAAGTGAAAAGCTAAACAAATTTTTTTCATTCTGGTTTCTCTGCTCATCTATCAGTGTTGTGTATGGCCCTTACAGGCAATGTATATAGCTTTGATACTGCTGATAAAACTTAAGCGAAAAAAGCAATGTGCATCCATTGGTGATCTAATGTGATGCTACCTACCTTGGAAACATCAGTTTGCTTTTGTACAATGTATTATTGCACCTGTATAAGCTGTAGAAAAAATTTAAATGTTTCAACCCACAAAGAACTTTCTGTGTTGTAGAAACTCACCTTTGGTCGGCTTATGAGTAACATATGCTAGAGAGTAATAATGATCCCTGTCTTTTCATTCCCCTTATAAAAAGATGAGAACATCTTCAGGTTCTCCCACTCATAAAAGGAGATGTAATCAAAGCTGGATAATTTTTTCATTAAAAGTGTATCAGCTGTGCAGCAACATATTTGCTTTTCAAGCAGTCTTACAAAGAGTCAATTATAAAACTTAGAAAAAGAACAGCAATTTGTACAAGATAAATTAATCAAAAAAGGACAGAAATTTAAATTGAGTGTCTCTGAATAGACACAGACCATCCCAAAACCAAGTCACATTGACACACTGAGCATACCTGTTGCATAAACAGGTTATGATCCCTTTCAGTGCTGAGCTATAGCTTGGACAGACTTTACTCCATTAAGCATTTGCTCCTTACTCAGCCGCAAGAAAAGTTTCTGAATATTTAAAAATGAACCCCTGTACGTACACTCTCGGCCACGGCTGCCTCCTCTTCCCCGTCTGTTGGAACTTCCCCATCCACGGCTCATTTCTCTGTCCCCTCGTTTCTCTCTGTTCTCTTTGTTTTCCAAACCTTCCTTTCCAAAGCTTTTCTTCTTTCCCCCTACAGTCTCCCAAGAAGTCTATTTGGATAGAAGTAGATACAAAAATCAAAAAGGAAGAGACAGCTCTCAATGCATACTTCTACCTCACACCTCTACAGCTCATGGGAAAAAAACAGATATTTGCATAACATAATATATGTAAAACTTGCAAACTACACTCACACAAATAGAAACATAAGCTGTATTTTTGGAAAGAGATGAAAAAAACAATTTTAAAAGTTGGATTTTCTTATGGAATGTGAGAATCCCAAATATTTCTGGCTATAATGGCCTTTTACTAGTTCAAGGAAGCCTAGATACCACCACAACACAGAAAATCTGCAAAGCAAGCAACAGTTTCCCTCTCAACTACCTCCATAAATCTAGCAAGAGAGCATGTACAGATCTATCCTTTTCTCCAAAGGAAATGAAAAAATTCTTATAAGCATCATTGAACAAGAGACTGCTGAGAGTAAGTACATGGCTGGGGGGTAACCATTATCCAGATGTACTAGAATTCAAGTACCAAGAGATAGAATGACAAAACAATAACTTGGGAAGACTGGAGCTTTAATAAATTAAGGGATCATTTCAGCTCTATAGAAGTTGAAAATAAAACAACTAAAACACTCTCCAAGAATAGCACAGCAACTCATATATTATGCAATTTCATGGTTAGTCTATTGAGCCATTAGATGCAAAGGAAAGAAGAAAGGTATTATTTGCAAACCATTAAGATGGCAGATAGGTTTATGTATATGTCCCCATCTCTAGGAGTTTATAGTCTACGTAAGGTATTTGAGTGGTAAATTTGCATACACAGATGAGGTGGCATCAACTGTGAAGCACTACATAAAACCATAACCTCTAACAGGCACCTGCAACCAACAAAAAAGGTTGGCTATCAATACTTTCAGATCCTGTCCTATCTCAGAGAATCACAGAATATCCTGAGTTGGAAGGGACTCACAAGGACCATCAAGTCCAACTCTTAAATGAATGGCCCATACAGGGATTGAACCCACAACCTTGGAATTATTAGCACCATGCTCTAACCAACTGACCTAATCTCAGGGTCAAGGTGAAGCACAGACAGCACAGATTAAAAGTACAAAACTACATATTTGAGCAACACTATGTTATTTGTGAGGCAGAAAACTGTTTCCCCAGTAACTATGTAACTGTATTACACACTAAAACACTTCTAAAGTTTTAGACATTTCACAGGAGAAAGAAAAAATACCTGCACTGACAACTGAAGAACCAAGTTATATAGTTCAGAATGCACTACTATTTCACTGATGGGCATGATGCCAAAAGATCTTCAACCATTTTAAGAAATACCCAAAACTGGATGAGTCTGCAAAGCTTAAGAGGAAGCAGCCTCTCCCTAGTAAGGTTTTACATGGCTTGGGAAGGATCAGTAAAAGGATGTCTATGAAAGCATTGGATCCATGCTTTCCCAAAATATAAAGCCTCAAAAAGTTGGGCATGTTCTTTGAGATAAAGTATGGTGCTACCTTTGGACATAGAAATCAATCACAGACTATTGAAGCCATCTCTTTTTGTAAGGGAGTTAACCAATTACAATTTCAGCTGAGGATGCCTGAGGCAACCCAAATGACAACTGTGGGCCTGACCTTCAAAAATATGTAACAGAAGCCTTCTTGCTGGCCTGATCTTAGATGGAAAGAAGAATAATCTGAAAGGTCCCCTTTGTTCTATCTTGAAAGGTTTAGGAAGTAACACATGGTCAGGCATAAAATGGATCTTATGCCTGTAGGAAGTTAAATGAATAGAAGTCTTGGGCAAAGAAACATGCCCTACTCTACTCTCATCCAGAAGCCTCTGTCTATCCAAAACCAGACTGAAACAACTGTTGCAAGTCTTCACAAAGACTAACAGTCACATAGCATAAAGCCTTAAAGATCACAGCATTAAAAAAGAAAAACAACAAAACTGGCAGAGTACCAAAGAAATTATAAATAGACATTCTAGCTACCACTCCTTGTTCTTTTAATTCCTCAATTTGGATAGACACATTTTCTTCCAAATGAGGTAAAAAACTCTTCTAGAATATCAAAGCAGAGCAACACTAGAAAAAGAGATTTGGGAATCTGCATTCAGAACTAGTACCACCTCTGCTTCCAACCTTACATCAAATCCACAGTTAAAATGTTTTGGAGTATAATGGCCTTCAAGTTGGAGGCCCATAAATTTGCATAAAGAAGAATAAATTTATTCACGCTCTGATGTGGACCCCTTCTAATTAATACTCCTTCCTTCTTGAGCCTTTCAAGTTCTCTGTAATTGTTTGAGTTGCATTTTGTCTACAAAGCACAGTGGGTTCAGAGGGACTTGACAAAAGAGCAGAACATATGGATATGTTCCTTCTAATTGATGAGTTCAGAAAGTTTCTTCCCTGTCATGATCACTTAGAAAAAATTTGCTGAAGAAAGCATTTAAAACTCTGTCGGGGGTTTACTCTGGACCAATTTTTTCAAACCCTTTACACAATTGCTATAAGTTGAGAGAAGTTTTATACAGACAAAAGAGATTTGACGTGGGGGAATAATATTAAATTTATTACTAGCAGGATAAAGACTAAAGAATAATATATACAACAATTCTAACTAGGTTTTCTTATGAAGAAAATTTTATGTATGTACAAAATTATCCTTCCCCCCCTGTATCAGTCCAGTAGGAGAAAAGTCTCTTCTCTACTTTCAGGGTTACAGTTCCTCTAAATCAAATTTGCAGCACTTGAAAGTTTTTCTTCTATTATCTTTAGGGCGACAGCTCCGATCGGCCGTAGCTGGAAATCTCTCTCTCTCTTTCTCTCTGCTGCACATCGACCTCAGGACTGGGCCTGCTCCTCCCTGCCGGGCCAGGACCGGAGGCTGGGGGGTACCCGGGCCCCGTGAGGTCCTCCATGGACTGAATGGGGACAACTTGCTGCACCATGGTCTTTGCCACTGTTACAGGGGATAATGGCATCGAGTCCATTCCCTGTTTCTTGTGGGGTCCCTTCCCACGGGAGACAGTCCTTGATAAACTTCTCCAGCGTGAGTCTACCCTCGGACAGCAGTTCTTCCATACTCTGCTGTCCCTTAGGGCCACAAATGAGCTGCACCAGCATAAATCCCTCACTGGGACCACAAGTCCTACCCGGGACAACTTGTTCCAGCATAGGTTTCTCTCTCCACTGGCCACAGGTCTCCTGAAAGACTCTGCTCCATCCTTGGGCCTCCCACAGGGTCATAGACTCTTCAGACATCCACTTGCTCTGGCATGAACTGTAGAGGATCTCTGCACCCCAGTGGTCTTCCACAGGCAGCAGGGGTTTCAGTTCTAAGTCCTTCCCCCTGCTGGAGGAGGAGAGGAGGCCCCCCTGGGCCTCTCCTCCCCCCTCCTGCTACACTGACCTTGGAGGCTACATTGCTATCTCTTGTTCTCCTCTGCTCTCCTCCGGCTTGGAATTTCTTCTGTCCCACAGGCTTCTCTTCTGTTTTCTTAAATATGTCATTCTCAGAGGCGTTACTAAAACTTGTGATTGGCTTTGTTCAAGAAATCTACCTGGAATTAACTATTTTCAGCCCCAGGGGGGGCTGGTAAACCCACAACAAACTCTCTATCAATCAGAAAACTATTTTAACTAGAAAATGGCAAATACAAGAAGTACAAGAGAACACGAAACCATCACATTACCAACACAGATTTAATCAAGATGAGATGCTCTCTTCTATTCTCAACTTGCCAGTTTGCTCAGTATTATATATTTCTGTGTTTTAGATGACCTCACCTCTGATAAATGAAAAGGGGATAGGAAAGAAAGTCCCCTCAAGTCAGAACACTATGTGTTCTAAAGTGTGTGGGGGTGGGTTTCCTCATTAACAATAAGACAGACTACACATCCTGACAAATCACAGGAACTGCTGAATATTCAACATTAAGAAAGGAAGTCCAGGTTTCTTTCCCAATTTAGATGAGATGTAATCTAGTGTACAGTCTTGGACAAACTGTAAGAAGTCCCTACAGCAAAAGCTTCAACTGCAGCCAGACATTTTCCTGGTATCTCTTGGGATAGAAAATTGCTCAGTGCAACATTCTAAGTGACATTATTTGTTGGTATATACACATTATTTAGTCTCCTCTTTCTGGTTTTCAATGAAGTCATGCAAATGAGCAACAGTGAATGGATACTTGTATCCTCTTCTGCCATTAGTAGCATTGTCAATGCAACTTTCAGATGTGGAAACCTCCTCCAACTTCAATACTAGCAATGCACACCTACAGAAGTTGCACAACTTAAAATATCTGCCTGCCCTTTAGGTTTATAAAGATTGTCTTTTGTGGCAAACACTTAGACTCAGGTCTCATGGTTGTGAGGTTCTACAAACATTGCAGCAAAAAACAGGCCTGTGTCTGACAGAGCAATGATTTTTGCTGCAGTTAAAATCGTTGCATGTAAATGAAAGCCAAAAGATTCTGCAAGAGACCAGTTAAACACCCTCAATGTTTTCAAGGTTCAGCCTACTCTAAGGTATTCATGAAGTAGAAAAGCTGTCCCAGTCTCCGTTTCCTTCAAAAGAATTTGGAGACATGGAAATTGAAAGCTTCCAAAATATGACTTTCTCAATCACTTCTACGAAGTAGAAACAGAAAGAATGGTTTAATAGTAAAGTAAAACCTTACCGTGTCTGAAATTCCTTCCAGCAATATGTTAATTGCTCTGTTCATGTCCCCATTACAATCATGTAGTGCCACTATGCACTCATCCTGGTTTTTCCCCGTCACTTCCATAAGCTGGCAGTAAGAGTCAGATATATTAAAATATCCAAATTATCTTCATAAGAAAATAAGAGTTAGTACCACCACATATTCCAAAAAAGTGCATAGCTACTGTGTCAGAGCAAAATAAAATACTAAATAAAGGTAAACACAAATTAAATGATAATCAAGAAAGCACTCTTCCACATTTTTTTCCCTTTAACATTATGCTTAGAGATTTCCTATGCAGAACTTAATTTTTATCCTTCCCACCAGCACAGCTACAGGCACTGTTGATGAGGGTACTTTGGCTTCAGGAAGTACAACACTTCTAGCACATCAACAAAACAAGTTTATAACAACAAAAAGCACTTAACGCTTCAGAGGAGGTTTTACAAAGGAAAACTAAAGACATTTGCTTGTCTGCTGCATGAATGCATTCTAGATAATTCTCCTTCTGGGTGTACTCCTCAGTTCCTTGTGAGTGGTGATGTGTTCACTAGGACAAAATCACCAATATCCACAGAAGAACAGACACACAAATTCTCAATACTGCTTGAATTAATGGTCTCAGCCATAACTGGGTAAAAGAAGTTTGAGCATCTACACTCAGAAAACTTATCACAATAGAGGAAATGGTGTGAGATTTCATTTTCACAGTGTAATTTATCATTTTAATGCATACACACATCTGGGAGGTCAGATATTTTTTTTTAATAATACCTAAATTTACCTTTAAGCTATAATTCTACGATTTTTACTTTTCCTGAAAAACAGACAATATATTGGCAAACTCAGTTTACAAAGGTGACATTTTTCCCATGTGCATGTACATGTGGGCAAGCTGAATGCACACTCTATTCTGACTATCATTAAGCATCAGGACCATACTAAAGAGATATAGTCTAGAAGAGATTAGCACAGATGAGTTTTGGCTTAAAAACCACCAAAGGAAAATACACCAATACAGTTATATAGTCGTAGCTATATTGCCACACAAATTCTTGAAAACAGACTTTACAGTGCAATAAGAGCACCTTTTTCTAGTTAAACTTCTGTCCTTACGAAGAAGGTTTCATCTAAATCAGAAAAAGATGCTCTAGCTCCAAAACACAAGTCAGTTTTGTTGCAGGGCATAAAAACTCTGTACCATAAGAAACATACTTGTTTCACTTTATCTTCAAAATCCGCATCATTCTTATCATAGATCATCTGAGCAAGGCGAATCTGTTCTGCTGTTGCCTGAAAAACAAAAACATCCAATAAAGTTGTAATTACAGAAGTAATTTCAACATGTTCCAATGTGTTGGAACCACAGTTAAAGGTCACCACATAGAGAAGACAAACACATAATGAAATAGAATTTACCACAGAAACTTACACTTTGATATTACTTTTATTTAGTATCTACCACTGCAGAGATAGAGTTTTATCATAACAAACTGGCAATGGCATTTCTAAATTAACCACATCTCTGATGATGCCTGCTCACATCACCTTCCGTGATTCTCCCAACAACCACCTGACAGTAGTTTTATGAGCACCTGACTGAGTCATGCCTCAAGATTCTGCTCATGAATGGCTGCACTTATTTTCTTTATAACTGAATACCAGTCTCTGAAAACTGCTAAAGAATCTTGCTATTGATTAAATATTTGGTGCTTCTGTGACGTTTCTGGACAACAAATCCATGCTGGCAACTTCTCCAACAGCTGAAATACTAAAATGGATGGATGAAGTAAAGAGCCATAAACCCAAATAGGCTATGGCTGCCCCAGAGGAAAAAAAGCACTAATGTCACATCATACAGGCCACTCATCATAGTGTGGCATCTGCAGCCTACTTGAACTGCACTCCCATGAAAATACCAAAGATAACCGTATTATGCTACATGAACCTGGACCTCATTTGATTTCTGCTCAAACAGAAGAGGCTACTATCTCATGCTAGAGAAGGCTGATACTGAAGAGAGCCAGGACCCAAAATGAGAACTGATGTGCTGCGGAAGACTTCATTATTGAGAAGGGGATCACATCCTCCCCTGAAATTCCTGACAGAAAGGATTCATCCTGGGCAGTTTCACTTCACAGGATACACACATGAAATTCTGTGCCTCATGATTTCAGACTTCGTCAGTTTCAAACTGTTTCACTTTTGGAGTTTACCACAAATGCAAGCTCTAGAGGAGGTCTCCAAGTGTAAACCCTGAGAAGGGTCTAAAAAAATTACTCCACCATATAACATCAGCTACTTATTTGCTGAGAAGTTACTGCAGCTGTCCCAGTTCCTTGAGGGAAATGATACTTGCTTTCCTCAATGTCCCAAGACAATTAGTTACGTATTCTGTACTACTTCACATTTTCAAAGTGCCATGCTGACAGCTTCCTATGTCAGTCAGTAACATAGAGGTGAGCCTGCTCTGGAGTTCCCTGAGCCAGCCCTGGTGCCACCCTCCAGCAGAGAGCAAAAATAAAAGGTCTGCTAGTTTCAGAAATTAAATCCTCTTGATCCATCTTCTTGCTCTGACTTCAGCCTCCTCATGCCCACAGCAACTTTTTAGCTAATGAAGAGATTTCCTTTAAAGATATCCAGAATAAAAACATTCAGTGTAATTTCTGTAGAGACATGACAGGATATTTGACCAGAAACAGGAAACCATTAAGATTCCTTTTTTCCATAAACCAACTTTTTTCAAGTCCATGTTAGAAGAGAAAAATATACAAACTTTATAACACTATCAAATGAGTAACAATATCTTTAGTTTTCCTGTGTAAGGAGAAAGCTTAGAAACACAGTCAGGTGCAGTATCACTAACATTTGTGTCAGTGGATTGCACACAGATAGAACTGAAGATTCAGAAGAAAAAAAAACAACAAAACCCCACAAGATGTGTTTACTACACAAACACCAAATCAGTGTCACAAAAATTTGGGTTTTTTTCCAGTGAGTGTTTCTTCTTCGTTTTTAAGGCACCATTGTTACAAGTGACATCCTAGTATCCTATAAAAGAGTATAATTAAGTTTTAATTGCAACTAAGAAAATGGTAGCATGTTAAGACAGCTAAAACTTTACTCATGCTTACAAGATAAATTATCTTTGCAGCATACCAGAGTGAAGGAAATTTTTAACAACTTCGAACTACCAGAAAACAGAAGTGTGCAAAACACAAAGTGACAGTAATAGGCCCAGATCTTATAATAAAACGGTATGTTTATTATCCAGAAACAATGAAAAAGAACTGTGATGTAATTTCTTAAAAAACTTAAATTATGATTAATGTGATTATGACAATGAAATCTCCATTTGAGAAAGCAATATCATTCTACATTCAAAAAATGAATCAGTGGTAATTGAACAGTAAAATCCCATGTCTTTGTTAATCTGTAAAGCATAAGGAGGGAGGTCCATCCGATAACAATAAAACTACATGGTGCACTAAACATAACTGCTGTATATCAAATAATCATCTTTTCCACTGAAATGACCAAAACAATATCTACTATGCTAGAGGTAGAATAAGTGGACAAAACGCAGAAAAAGGCCTGTAAGACAATGCTTAAAATCAATAAATCACATCAGTTGACAAGGTCCCCTAGTGATACTCAGTGCAACCTCCCACTGAGAGCATGTCCCATCAGAGGAGCTGCTTGGGGCCAGTCAGAGATCCCATAACCTCTCTAATCCATGACCACGTTCATGGTAAACAATTTTTTTCCCTTTTAACAGCTGGAATTTCCAGTGTTCCAACCTGTGAGGTTGTCTCTGAGGCTGGTTTCACCTGGTTTAACCTTTTCTATACCCTTTCATGAGGTATCTGAATAGAAGACGCAACCTGGCCTTGCCTTCTTAGGGATGAACAAATCCAGTTCCCTCAGCCACCATCCTGTGCTCCAGCCTCTCAACCATCTTCACAGCTCCTCACTGGACTTGCTCCCATTTGCCAATGTCTGCCTTGTGCCAGGGAACCCAAAACTGGGTACTCCACTGCTGTCTTGCAAACATCAAAAAACGGGAATCCATCACTTCTGTCAACCTGCTTGTTATACCTCCTGCAGACTTACTTGTTATAAAGCAAAAACAAATTCAACTTCATCTATTGAAAATCACATTCTAAACCCACACATAAGCATGAATCACCACTATGCAAAGCACTGTAACACAAGGAGATAAGGACTTGAGGTCACATAATATTGTACAAAACAGAAGAGCCCCTCAATGTTAAAGATCAGTCTAGAAAACAATAAGACAATTTCCCAGGGGAGCACCTCTAGATTGAGAACTGAGGCAATTCTTGAGGGGAGACCTCATCACAGTCTACAACTTCCTCGTGAGGGGAAGAGGGGGGCAGGCACTGATCTCTTCTCTATGGTGACCAGTGACAGGACCCAAGGGAATGGCCTGAAGTTGTGTCAGGGGAGGTTTAGGTTGGATATTAGAAAAATGTTCTTCACCCAGAAGGTGTTTGGGCTCTGGAACAGTCTCCCCAGGGAAGTGGTCACAGCCCAAAACCTGCCAGAACTCAAGGAGCGTTTGGACAATGCTCTCAGGCACACTGTGAGACTCTTGGGGATGGTCCTGTGCAGGGCCAAGAGTTGGACTCAATGATCCTTGTGGGTCCCTTCCAACTCAGCATATTCTGGGATTCTGTGTGAATTGAATATAAATTTGAGAAGTACCTGACAAGAGAATAATGAGTTGCCAGGAGCAGAGACATTTTGCACTCTGTAACACAGGCAAGCATACAACTTTGCTGCTGAGAACCAAGACAATGGGGTAAGAGTTTAATTTAAATCTCACAGATACTCAAAATAATTTTAGTCTGCTAGTGAAAACCCATCGTCATTTCACTTTGTGAAGGCACTGCAAAGAAGTTTAGGATTTTGTGACTTGCAAATATGCTGCATCATGCTGTAGAACACATGCATCTAACAAAACTTTTCCCACCCACCCAAATTCCGTAATTGACCAGAAATCTTCTAGCATCATGAAGCTGGCATATGAAAGAGCTGAGCTCTAAAGACACTAAGGTCACAGGACAGAAATCTTGACGGGGACAGGCATAGAATTCCTCACTCACAATACATGTTGCTGAAGAACAAAAAGCTCCTCCAGAGACAAGAATACAGGGACAACTTAATGCTGTGCTGGATAACTAAGCAATTAAAGCAAGATATCAAACATACTCTTCCAAATTAGACTGTGATATCTCCCCCATCTTTTCTCAGTTTTTACTGACTTACAGAAGAAAAGCATATCATTGCATGCTCACTTTCAACTCAAAGAAGATTATATAGTAGCACATACCTGTACTACTTGTTTCTGTGGTTGTGTTGGTTGTGTGGTTGAAATTTGCATTTTGTCCCGAGTGCCCCGGGTACGTTCACTGCCCACCGAAGTCATCATTTACAGTATATACAAAACAATGTATGTACAAAATAGAAAATCTGAAAGGAAAAAAAGAGTTAAGGCAGGGTACTGATTTGATACCCATATAATATACAAATGTAGTAGCTTGAACTCTTCCTGTCTTTACCACAAACTCTATACAGAGACTCCTGAGAGAGCAGCTTTAATACACTATTATTGAATTTATTGAAATCTTTACAGTAAAGGGGGAAATAAAGTAGATTAAAAGCATTTTTGTCAGCTGCCTGGGATCTGTCTAGATCTGTACTTCCAGACAACATCAAAATCTCACAGGTTTTCCCAGTTATTTAACATTTAGACTTTCCTATCTGCTACTCTGCTGAAATTCCAGCTCCAGCTGTATCACTCCTTAAATTTCTTTAATACCTGCTGTCTTGTTTTGATGCCTGGAATTTAACCACTCTCATACCCACTCAGAACGCTAACAGGGAAGTCACATTCATAAACTAGGCCGTTCCTTTCTTGCCTATCATTAAACTGCTTTCCTGCACATATACATGAGGTCATGGTCAATGCCCACTCTACTTCTTACCTCTCATTTATAAGAGAAATTATGGTCCTGAATTAGAGAACTATACCTCTACCACAACTAGCTTAGGAATTTAGTGGTCTCTGACCTTTATAAGGAGCTGTATCCTAATCAACTAAGGAATTTATGTTTTCCTGGACTTTGCCATTTTGAACAGTTTAGTGTCAGTAAATGAAGATAAAAAACTTGAGCTAATTGAAAAATGTTGAGTGTTGCACCTGGAGGAAATTAACTCAAGAAGGTTTGCACACTCCAGAAAGCTTAGTCAATATAAATTTTTTTGCTAAGAAGCAAATTTAATAAAGAATTGTTTAAGTAGAGAAGAAGAGCCTTAGATTATCTTTAACTAGTGA
>VXAY01007099.1:0-11619 GCA_013399855.1 Oxyruncus cristatus | reverse complement strand
AATCCAGTTTGTAGCTTCAGGTATGCATACTCTCCTGCACCTGGCATAGTTGGACATTGGCACCCACTTATCTGATCTGAAGGTCCTTTCACAGTAGGCATATTTTAGGGAGAGGTAGGCTTTGCTGGGTGAGCAGCTGTTTCTTTTCAGTTTGCAAAAGTCTTTTGGTGATTTTAAAATGTGTAAGTCATTAACTGTTTCAGTCTGACACTAGGTAATGTTGCTTTTCTGTCTGCTCTTTGAAAATATGATTTCCCCCAATTACTACAATCATAGTAATTTTCCTTGTCCACTCCAAAACGTAGAAAGAAGTAAAATAAATGTATATTTAGTACAGTAGAAAAAAGCAGGGGTTGTGTACAAGTTCAGAAAGGCATTCAGCTTGTATCAGCTGATTTCTGTTATAAAATAATGTCATGGTTTCACCCCTAAATAACTAAGTACCATGCAGACTCTTGTTCACCCCCCTATCCACCCCTCCCTTAGTAGGGAGGAGAATCAGGTTGAGATTGATACCAAAAAGCAGCAGAAACAAACTCTTTAACACCAAGTTGTAGGTATTAAAAAGGGCATTCTTTATTCATAAATAAAGCTATAGAATAGCTATAGAAGCTGTAGCTATATAAAGCTATAGAATAGCTCCTCTAATGAAAAGATAAACAGGGCTTTTTATTACACATACTGTTTACATATTCATTACATATTTGCACTTACCTAATACATATTCATTAATTGGCTTTACATGGTCACACCCCTATTGGAAGTCCTTATTTGGTCCTTCTGGGTCTTCTTGACCTCTGTTCTTGAGCAGCCACTGCATCATTGTGTTTCACTACAAAACCTAGAATGTTTTTTATCTTATCCAGGTACTCAGCTTACATCTTGTTTGTTTAAATTTCATCCCTTATCTAATTCTCTAGGACTTCTATTGTTCCTTATTTGGGCATTCTGGGATGCTCTGAGTAATGTTTGTTTCTCCTATCAAATCCCCCCTTTTCTTGAAACTAAATTCCTTAAAGGAATTAGTGTCTTAAGATCTATATTTTATTTTATAGCATAAGGCATTGCAACAACTACAACACTGAATCATGATGCAAGCTAAAGTACAAATGGTGATTATTATGATTAGAACTATAAAGAGCTTCTTTAGCCACCTAAAATCAGGAAACCAGGAGTTCAGGATATTCCAGATTTCTTGAAAACCTAAAGAAGTGTCATCTTGAGCTACTCAATGTAAAATTTGGTTTTTCAAATTTCCTGGACATCTGTAGATACTCTACCACTCCGGTCAATGTATACACCACAGTTGGTGTTAATGACAGTGCATACTCCTCCTTGTGATGCTAAAAAAAGGTCTAGTGCTATTGGGTTTTGTAAAACAACCTGTGACAAGCTACTAACTTCTTCCTGTAACACAATAATGGCATCCATTGTACATATATCTATATATTCTATGGTAGCAGAAATGTTTGCTAATTTTTTTTCTAGCCAGGGTAAAAACCATCTTACAAAACTCTGAAATTTAGTTTGTCTCTCTGCTATAGCGTTTAAGGTTGGTTTTGTGCACCCCAAATAGCTCCTTATCCATAGTCCCGAGGGCACTTGATCTTTATCAATTACTGTTATGCTGGGGACTAAGGCTCCTACAGTACAAATGCCTTTCCAGTCTAGGGGTAACACTTTATGGCTTTATTTTCACATAAAGGCCAAGGATGATTCATTTCCCCAATAAGTGTTTGAGTACATTGTGTGTGATTTCCAACAAATGTGCCACTTTCATTAATACAATCCAGTTTTCCTGTTCCTTTAGGGGTGTTACATTTCCTACACATGCATGATTATAAGGGATGTTGGTGAGTACTTGCACACTAACTGCTATGTCTGCTTTTTGGTAAAAGGAAGTGCTTACCCAATGACTAGTATTAATTTCTCCTGGAATTGGAAATGCATAAATGGTTAATGGCTTCATTGTGTTTTCAGGTAAATGAGTGCACACCCAACAATCACTTTTATGCAACACTTGGGTCACATTTTTTAATAAAACTAGATGTAAATTTTGCTCCCAAGAATGAATTTACTATAGTCAGGATAACAAAACAAGACTTAAGCATTTTGTTTCTTCTCAGACAACTGATCAATTACCCAAGGGGCTTCAGCCTTTTTAATTCTGGAATAATGTATCCATGATTTTACTCCATCTAGTTTTAATGCAGTAAAAGTTGTCAATAGTACTCAGAAAGGTCCTTTCCATTTTGGTTGGAGTGAAGCAGTTTCCCAGTCTTTCAAGTAGACCCAGTCTCCTGGTTGAAACTTGTGCGCTGGTGTGGCGCTGGTGTGTCCAATCACGTTGGCCTTGAGATTACCACTGCTTGCTGAAAATCCTGTAGGGTTTTACTAAGAGAAATAAGGTAATTATTCAGACCAGATTTTCCCTTTACATTTATGTTTCCAGGAATGTGTGGTACTTGGTAGTGTCAGCCACATAGCAGCTCATAGGGGCTTATTTTGCTGGAGCCCCGTGGTTGAATTCTAATTCGAAGTAGAGCAATAGGCAAAGCTTGGACCCATGTCAGGGAAGTTTCTTGGCATATTTTACCTATTTGCAATTTAATTGTATAATTCATTTGCTTTATTTTGCCACTAGCCTGGGACCTATAAGGGGTATGAAGATCCCAAGCTATTCCCAAGGCTTTCCTGACTTGTTGTGCCATTTCTGCGATAAAGTGGGAACCTCTGTCTGATGACATTCCCAAAGGTGCCCTGAATCTAGGTATTATTTGATTTAGCAGTATTTTAGTCACTTCCCTAGCCCAGTTGGTGCGACAAGGAAAAGCTTCTGGCCACCCAGAGAAGGTATCCACCAAGACTAGGAGATGTTTATATCCCCCTTTTCTGGGCAATTAGGTGAAATCAATCTGCCAGTATTTACCTGGAACATTTCCAGATTTTATAGCTCCTATCACTACTTTATTGGCAGTGCTTGGATTATTTCTCTTACACATGCCACATTGCTGGCTAACTGCTTGTACAATTTGTCAGTTTTGGACCTATAGCCAGCTTATGTAAATGTTTCAATAATTTTTCTGCACTCCAATGAGTAGCCTCATGTTCCCCATCCACTAGTTCATGCAAGATTATTTGCCCGGTTGGAGTAACTGCCCAGCCTTGTGGATCAAATTTTGCTTCTAAGTTTTCAATGAGTTGACAATCCTTAGCACTATACTCGGATTTTTCTACTGGGAGAGGTATCTCTGTTAGAGGTATTAAAGCCAAAACTTTATTCTCTAATGTGCCTTTTTCTGCAGCCTCTTTTGGCAGCCTTATCAGCTAAATGATTCCCCAGTTCTGGTTTTGTCTTACCCCCTTGGTGTGCTCTGCAATGCATGACAGCAACCTCTGCTGGTCTCTGGGTACTTTCAAGTAAGTCTGAGATTTGTTTGCCATTTTTGATTGGCGTTCCTTGTGCTGTCAGGAGTCTTCTCTCTTTCCAGATGGCTCCATGTGCATGTACCACTCCAAAGGCATATCTCGAATCAGTCCAAATATTAACTCGTTTTCCATTTCTCAATTCCAAAGCTCGAGTCAGCACAATTTGTTCCACTTTCTGGGTTGAAACATCGGAGGGGAGTGCTCTGATTTGATTATCTCATGGTGGGTAGTTACTGCATATCCAGATAATCGTTTTCCGTTCTGGACAAAGCTGCTCCCATTGGTGAACAATTCCCAATCAGGATTTTCCAAAGGGCTGTCTCCTAAGTCAGGTCTGCTGGAATACACTTCTTCTATTGTCTGTAAGCAATCATGCTCTGGGGTTCCTTCTACTTGTTGGACAGATAAGAACGTGGCAGGGTTAGCAATAGAAGTTGCTTTGAGTGTTATATCATCTTGCTCCAGCAAGACTATCTGGTATTTTAACATCTGGCTAGGAGATAGCCAGTGGCCCCCTCTCTGCTCGTGTACCGACTGCACCACATGTGGTACATAAACAACAATACTTTGTCCTGAAGTCAGTTTTTGAGCTTCCTGGATCAAGAGAACAGCAGCTGCCACTGCCCTCAGACAACTAGGCCAGCCTTGGCTGACATTATCTAGCTGTTTTGAAAAGTAGGCCACGGCCCTACTTTGATCACCCAGAAACTGTGATAATACTCCCAGTGCTACATTTTGTCTTTCATAGGTGAATAGTTCAAATGGGCATGTTCGGTCTGGAAGTCCCAAAGCAGGGGCCCGCATAAGGGCTCGGTTGAGCTGAAAAAAGGCAGCTCGTGAATTATCAGTCTAGACTATAAATTCCTTCTGAGCTGTCTTCAAGAGCTTGTACAGTGGCCTCACTAGCAACCCGTAATTGCTGATCCATAGTTGACACCATCCAAAAAATCCCGAGAAATGCACGCAATACTCTTACCCTCTGTGGCTGTGGGAGTTGACAGATTGCTTCTTTTTGTTCCTGTTCCAACCTCCATTGTCCTTGGAGAATTTTGAAACCCAGGTAAGTTATTGTGGTCTGGACTACTTGCACTTTGTTTTTGGATACCCTCTATCCACTCAGTCCAAGAAAATTCAGTAGTGCCACAGTCTGATCCCAACATTGCTGTTTAGCTTCAGTCGCTATCAAAATGTCATCTACATACTGTAATAAGGCTCCAGTAGGGTTTTGATTTCTCCAGTCCTCTAGTTCTTTTGCCAATTGATTTCCAAATATTGTGGGAGGATCGTCCAAGTCAGCTGAGTTTTCCTCCCTGTGTTTGGATTTTCCCATTTGAAAGCAAAAAGCTCTTGACTTTCACAACTCAAAGGGATACAGAAAAAGGCATCTTTCAAATCTCATACTGTTAACCACTTTAAACTTTCATTTAGGGTAGTTAGCAAGGTGTAAGGATTCACTACTACTGGATGTATACCTTCTACTATTTTATTTATAGCTCTGAGGCCCTGTACCAACTGGTAATCCCTTCCATTTACCTTCTTGACTGGCAAAATGGGAGTATTAGATTTAAAATCACATTCTTTTAACAAGCCAAATGTCATAAATTTTTCTACAAGGGGTAGAAAGTCCCTTATGACTTTCTATTTGCAAAAGGTATTAGTTTTGCCTTACTGATCCCACTCCAGGTTTCAATTTAATTCTCATGGGTTCTGTTGTTTTGGATTGCCTGGGCACCTCTCCAGCTCATACTATCAGAATCACTGCATCCTCAAGTGATTTTTGCAGATGGATCACTTCTGCTTTTGGAAACTGTAATGCAAAACCAGAAGCTTCCACATAATTAGACTCCGGAATATTAACCTGTATTTTTCCTTTTTTAATTTGATCTCAGCATTTCATTTTTCCAATTGATTTCTCCCAAGGAGAGGTTTTGGTGAATTAGGTGAATACAGAAACTGGTGAGTCA
Organism: Oxyruncus cristatus; assembly: GCA_013399855.1. NCBI lineage: Eukaryota > Metazoa > Chordata > Aves > Passeriformes > Cotingidae > Oxyruncus > Oxyruncus cristatus. Next base: position 6,226 of record VXAY01007099.1, on the reverse strand, counting down.
TCCACTGTTTTCCTAATTTAAAATCAATGGGCTTAAAAAATGGCCAAGCTTCGTGATTCCCTGTCACACCAACAATTGTTACAGAATTGTTACTTAAGTTTCCTTTTCCTGTATTTAACACAGAGTAACTAGCTCCCATATCTACTAAAAATTCTACTTCTTCATTCCCCAGCTTAGCTGTAACCAGAGGTTCTGCTGGGGAAGAATCCTCTAGTCCCCCTCAGTCATCATCGGTGATGGCCATGAGAGGGTTCGGAGGGTTCTTAAGTTTCATTTGTGGACAATCCCATTTCCAATGTCCGTCTTTCTTACAGTATGCACATTGAATGATACCAAGTCTCCCTGGGTGGGTTCAAGGTAGGCTGTCCATGTCCTCATCCTCCTCCCCTCCCTGAGGGCACTATTCCCTTAGAGATTCCTTCCAGAACTGCAATTGCTTTCTGCTTAGTTGCTTCCTGCTGATTTTCCCTGTTCCAATAAACAGCCCAGGCAATATCCAACAACATCCCTAAATAATACTGATCTTGTCCCTTAGCTTTTTGTCATTTCCTTGTAATGTCATCTGTGGAGTGCCCCACAAATATAGGGGCTAGTTGAGTCCTTCCCTCCTCTTTTTCAGGATTGATATTAGTATATTTTTGTGCTGTTTCTTTCAGATGATTTAAAAATTCAGTAGGCAATTCCCTGCGATCCTACTAATTTCAAATAATGTTGACATGTTAATTGCATTTGGCATGACGTATTTAATTCCATATAATATCCATTGCTGGTATCTATTTAACCTTTCTCTAAAATAGGGATGTGAGGTCCATTTGGGATCCACTGTGGGAAAGTTAACATTCAATATACCCTGTATATTACCTGTCAAAATCTGCTCTTCCACAAAGCTCCTACTAGTTTTAACAACCAATTCTTTCTCTGTACTATCAAACATTTCTAACATAGTATCAGTATCCTTCCAGTCTGGATCCTGGGTTTTAATCATAATTTCAAATGAATTTGCTATTTTGTCTGGGTTATCTCTGTAAGTGCCCACCGTCGATTTCCAATTATTCACGTGTGTCAACCGCACCACTCAGCTTGGTGTCATCTGCAAACATGCTGAGGTTGCACTCAATCCCTTTGTCTGTTACTGAAAATGACACTTTTATCGTAATTGGACCATCTGTACCTACCGCCTGATGTAGGGGGGCCACTACCACCCCTCCTTGTTTAGCTCTAGTTCTTCCTGAAACTGGACTGAAACTCTCTTCTCTTTGACACATTCTTTCTATCATTCTCTCCATCTTTTCTTCTAGATGTGCTAGATCTGCCTCTTCTCTTGCAAGATCAGTTTCTACAGCTTGATTATCTGTTCCCGCACCCATCGTGTGAGTGGGGCTAAACATAAGATCTAAGTTGTCCTCCTTATCAGGGAGATGTTTAGAACAATTTTTTCCTATGCTACACACTGAACTACAATGCTTTAACCCTTTCCCTTGATTCTCCTTTTCAAGGGCTAACACCAAGGGGTCTGAGGGGGCTGGATTCACACCACAATCTTTCTGCCGTTCCAGATGGTTCTGCAAAGTGAAAAACTTATCAGCATAGATAACCTCATCCCACTTCTGTTACCATTTTAAAAACATTAACTGTAACAATGTATTGTATTTTAATGTTCCATTTTGTGGCCACTTTTCTCCAGTCTCGCTTATATAATGGCTACCTTTGATTACAATACTTAATTCAATTCTCCCTGGTAGCTGCTCCCCACGGGGTCCACCAATCTTCCTCCAATGTCGCAAAATGCAACCAAGTGGGGACTTTTTCAAAGTGCTCCCTTTAGACTGTTCACTACCCATCTCTTAAATGTAGACCCAAAAATGTTACAATACAGAAACAAATACAAATACAAAAAAATTATTGATCAATAAAAGAAAGCCAGATACCAAATTCTGGAATACCAAATAACCTACCCAATGTGCTGGAAGATCCACACATCTCATATGGGCAGGATTCCCAAAAAGGATGCCTTATTATTGAATGGGATGTTACCCATGTCCCAGACTGGTCCAGGGATCTGTGGTCTTCTCCAGGAAAGTCCTGGTGCTGGAGTGAAGATCCAGAGATCCCTCGGATCCACGGCAGATCAGGCAGAGGGTCCCATCTGGGTTGCCAAAAATGATACCGAAAAGCAGCAAAACTAAACTCCTTAACACCAATTTGTAGTTATTAAAAAGCAGGGATTCTTTATTCAGTGCGCTGGACACTTGGAGGATAGCTCCTCTAATTGAATGTGCCAAATGAGTGAAAGACAGGGCTTTTTATTAGACATACTGTTTACATATTCATTAGATATTCTCACTTTNTCCGGGGTTGGCTGAGGCCTGGCAGGGCCAAAATGTGTGGAACAATATGCCTTCATGTCGCCCGAAAGGTGGAATTGAACCACTCTGTCGCTAGACAGCTACAGGTTTGAAGCCTGCACCCCAGACCACTGAGGGTCATCCGGGCCTTCAAGGTTGCTTTCGCTACAATGATATCTTGTTGTTCCAGTCCAGGTGCATATGACCTAAATAAGATGTGCTTGCAAGAGTCCTTTTCCTTGAGAAGAACATTAAACTAACCTAAAGAATTTAGAAAATTTGATATGAAGCATAAGAATAGGTTTGGTAACTGTCAACTACTATTGTAAAGTGTGAGAAACTTTACAGCTATACTAAAATCCATATTTGCTAAAGATCTAAAAAATTCTAAGGCATCAATATAATAAATATATACTAATAATAATTGTCATGAGAGGGAGAGAGAGTAACAGAAGCTAAGAGAAACAAGCAATGCACAATACAGTTGCTCACCACCTGCTGACTGATGCCCAGCACATCTCTGAGCAGCAATTGGCCCCTCATGGCCACCTCCACCCAGTTTATATATTGGGCATGACATTCTATGGTGTGGAATATCCCTTTGGCCAGTTCGGGTCAGCTGTCCCGGCTGTGCTCCTGTTGGGTCTCTTCCCCCCCGCGTGGCGTGGGGGCGACCCAGTTCTAGTTCTGTTTCCATCTGAAGAACCTATTTCCGACGGCTGAGGTGGATAGGGAGGGGGGACTCCCAAGGCCAGGGGTTTCTTCAGGACCCGAGCCTGGAGGGGAGAGGTGCTCCCCCCTCCCTCCGGCCACGTGGTCTCATGGCAGGCACAGAGACAGCACCCCAGGCGCAGAGAGGAGGCAAGAGAGAGTTTATTGTTGGGGAGGTACATTTATAGGGTTAGGGTTCACAGGGGTAACCAATTACAGNGACACTGAAAAGCCCTTGACTCAGGGTAAGCACTGCTCAGCAACAACCAAAACATCTGTGTGTTATCAGCATTATTCTCATACTGAATCCAAAACACAGCACTGTGCCAGCTACTGAGAAGAAAATGAACTCTTTCTCAGATGATACCAGGACAAATAATCTACCAGTGTTTGCTCCTTTAGAATCCTTTGCTCTTTCTATAGGATTCTTTCTCCAGACATCTGGGTTAAGGACTTTGGAGTAGAGAAAAATATCCATCTCTTCGCTTTTGCCTGCTGTCTCATCCCTTGTAAATTTGCATTACTGTGAACTATATTTATGCTCCGTTTCCTTAAGGACACTAGTGATTTAAGGTTGTAGAAAGTTGTGCTTGATTGATTGATCAAAGAAGTTGTCAGGGAAGTACAATGGAGCTGACTGAAGTATATAAGAATATCATAGAATCCTAGAAAGGTTTGGGCTGTAAGGGACTTCAAAGATCATGTAGTTCCAACCCCTCTGCCATGGGCAGGAACACATTCCACTAGGCCTGGTGGCTTAGAGCCCCATCCAGCCTGGCCTTGAACACTTCCAGGGACAGGGCATCCACCACTTCTCTGGGCAACCTGTGCCAGGGCCTCACCACCCTCACAGTAAAGAATTTCTTCCTAATATCTAATCTAACCCTGCCCTCTGTCAGTGTGAAGCCATTCCCTCTTGTCCTATCACTCCATGCTCTTGTAAAAAGTCTCTCTCCAGCTCTCTTGGAGGCTCCCTTCAGGTACTGGAAGGTGCTATAAGGTCACCTTGGAGCCTTCTCTTCTCCAGGCTGAACAACAATTCTCTCAGCCTTTTCACATAGGAGAGGTGTTCCATCCCTCTAATCAACTTGGTGGCATCCTCTGGACTCGCTCCAACAGGTCGATGTCCTTCCATTGCTGGGGCCCCCAGAGCTGGATGCAGTACTCCAGATGGAGTCTCACCAGAGCAGTGTAGAGGGGCAGAATCACCTCCCTCAACCTGCTGGCCATGCTGCTTTTGATGCAGTCCAGGATACAATTAGCTTTCTGGGTTACAAGCACACACTGCTGGCTCATGTCCAGCCTCTCATCCACCAGCACTCCCAAGTCCTTCTCAGCAGGGCTGCTCTCGGTCTGTTCATTCCCCAGCCTGTATTGATGCTGGGGGTTGCCCCGACCCAGGTGCAGCACCTTGCACTTGGTCTTATTGAACCTCATGAAGTTACCATGGGCCCACTTCTTGTGCTTGTCCCGGTCCCTCTGGATGTCATCCCCTCCTTCAGGTGTGTCAACTGCACCACTTAGTTTGGTGTCATCTGCAAACTTGCTGAGGTTGCACTCGATCCCTTTGTCTATGTCATTGATGAAGACACTGAATAGCACTGATCCCAATACGGACCCCTGAGAGACACCACTTGTCACTGATGTCCATCAGGACTCTGTGCCATTGACCACAACCCTCTGGATGCGACTGTCCAACCAATTCCTTATCCACCGAACAGTCCATCCATCAATTCCATCTCTCTCTTCAATTTAGAGAGAAGGATGTTATGGGAGAGCATGTCAAAGGCTTTACAGAAGTCCAGGTAGATGACATCCGTAGCCCTTCCCTTATCCATTGATGTAGTGTCTGTTGTAGAAGGCCACAGGTGGATCAGGCAGGACTTGCAATTGGTGAAACCACACTGTCTCAAATCACCCCCCTGTCCTCCATGTGCCTTAGCATAGTTTCTAGGAGGATCTGTTCCAGGATCTTCCCAGGCACAGAGGTGAGGCTGACAGGTCAGTACTTCCCAGGGTCCTCCTTTCTACTGTTTTTAAAGATGGATACAATGTTTCCCCTTTTCCAGTCACCTGGGACTTCACCTGACTGCCATGACTTTTCAAATATCAAGAAGAGTGAATTGGCAACTACATCAGCCAATTCTCTCAGGAGAATATATAACAGCTCTGTTTGGATTGCTCTCTTAGGGTGATTTGGTGGTGGTGACAGCTAGGGGAGGTGGCAGGTTGCAGGCTGTGTTTTGAGCATTTTTGTTTTGAGCATTTTATTGTTTGATTTGAGGAAACATTTTTGAATTCATAGCTCAATTACTGTTGAGCTTCAAGTGGTCCTTACAAAGATTATTCAAGCATATTTGAACTCTGAAGATTCATACCGATTAATTGTATGCTTACATTGTAAGAGTTGCTATTTAGTATTTTTTCACCCTCCTGTGTGAAGTAATTAAGTATTGGATCCATGTAGGCTTGTGTCTTAATAGTGAGGTTGGTCCAGTACTCACTGGTCTCTTTATACTAGCTAGGTGTGAAAATATTGCTACCTACCTAGGCTGCCTTGTTAGCATGTGAGTTGGCCTTTGTTAGTCATAGCTACTCTTTAAGATTCTGTAAAGGGTTTGTATGGCCAGGTTTTACTAGGAGGTGGGGCTACAGGGGTGGCTTCTTTGAGAAACTGCTAGAAGCTTCCCTCATGTCCTACAGAGCCAATGCCAGTTGGCTCCTAAGAAAGACCTGCTGCTGGCCAAGGCTGAGACAATCAGTGATAGTAGTAATGCCTCTAGGATAACATTTAAGGAGGAAAAAAAAAGAGTTATTGCACAGATGTAATTGCAGCCAGAGAAAAGAGGAGTGAAAATATGTGAAACAACTCTGTAGACACCAAGATCAGTGGAGAAGGAGGGAGAGGAGGTGCTCCAGGTGCTGGAACTGAGATTCCCTTTCAGCCTGTGGTGCAGACCATGGTGAAACAGGCTGTCCCCCTGCAGCCTATTGAGGTCCATGGGGATGCAGAGATCCACCTGCAGCCTGTGGAGGAGACCCATGCCAGAACAGGTGGATGCCTGAAAGAGGGCTGTGACCTTGTGGGAAGCCTGTGCTAGAGAAGGCTCCTGGCAGCACCTGTGGCTTCATGGAGAGGAAAGCCTATGCTGGAGTAGGTTTGCTGGCAG
>VXAY01007098.1:469-35880 GCA_013399855.1 Oxyruncus cristatus | reverse complement strand
TCTCATTTATTTCCCACAATCCTATGCTNCTCATTTATTTCCCACAATCCTATGCTAAGAATTCAGTATATGTTTATTTTCACAGCTAAAGCTAAGTCGTTATCTCTACAGCCGGTGATGGCTTCTCTATAATTCATACATTCTTGGACATAAAGGTGCCTGGAAGACTAATGACCTAACAAAGTTCCACTATAATTTATGTTTAGGAGGGCAGGGGAGGCTTCTGACCTAGTGACCTAATAACAGTCTGTTTTATTTCTTTATGAGGCTGTAATTATTCATTTGTTTCTTTTACTGACATGAATCATAGCTGTGTTTATTACATAAAGCATATATAACTATATGGCAGTGATAAAATAAAACAACCACTTTACTCTCTTGAAGACAGATGAAGTCCACACACTGAGTGCTGTACAGTTGTACTGGCATGTTTGTCTTTTGTTTCTCTTTACTAATTGGTTTGAATGAATGGTATTAGTTTTCATCAAGTATGTGTTTTAAAGAATTCATATATATGCTGCCTCAAGGAATTATACTTTAAAAATTTATCAAAACCAGGATGTGACTGGTACACTTTATATCCTTTTTTTAAACCATGTTTTATTTTCCTTTTCAGGAATGTTGCACTGAAGTTCATCTGCTTTGCTTTCATTTGTACCATTCATGGGCAGTTGTGGACTAAATAGGACAAAGGAGCTGAATTTTTAACTTCCACATTCAAATCACTGTATTGGGAAACTTCCAAGCCTCCCCTCCCTTCTTTTTGAAATAAAGTATTCTAGTTTTCAGTTTGTATGCTGAAACATACAAACTGTCATCTAGTCTGTGGGAGTTTTTTAAATATCATTAAAATTGTATTGCAGCCTTCTGTTGGGTTATATAAGGGGGAGGGAAATAATCTATCCATTTCCTTTTTCTTTTTGTCTTTAATAGGTTACTCTCATATATTTGTCCCTCCCCAGATCAGATTTGAAAAGCCTAATCTCAAGTGACTGCCTTTTACACTTTAGAATACAAATCAGGTTAAATGAAGGAATGGTAATCCTCTTATCTCTTCTGAAGGCTGCCTGCTGGAGCAGGCCTGGAATCTTTTTAAATTTCATTGACCCACCTGGAATGACAGTTTCTCTCTTTCTTTATAGACTCTTCATATTCGGAACCTCCTGATGTTCAGCAACAGTTGAACCACTACCAGTCTGCAGCTCTGTCCAGGAACAATAACATAAGCCGAATCCCACTTTCTGGGAGTGCTGCAGGAATGGAAAAAACAGAAGCTATCCTTAACTGTGAATTTTGTGAATTCTCCTCGGGTTACATACAGAGCATTCGACGTCATTACCATGACAAGCATGGAGGGAAAAAACTCTTCAAGTGCAAAGATTGTTCCTTTTATACAGGCTTTAAGTAAGTATTGTACAAAACAAATAAATTTAACTTCTAAAGGGATTTTTTAAGCACTTCAAAAGACTTCAGGAGTCTTTGTGAGAACTGGCTGTAACTAAGAGACACATGGCCAGTGGTGACCAGGGAAAGAGACATGGGAAATACCATACCAGATCACAGCAGCATCCATGTAATTATTTTTCTTCATTCCTACAACAGCCTGTAAAATCTGCTGAAAAGGAAAGCAGGAGAAACACTTGTAGTAAACTGTACCCACTAAAGTAAATAGTATAAGGAGTGGGGATTTTTCCCCGCCCCACAATTTGTAATTAGATGCTGGTCTTCACCATCAAGTATGAGGAGTTTTCTGTACAGAAATAAAGCATATTTTATGAACAATTACCATGAAGTATGAGGCAATCAAATGTTCTAGGTAGGTTATAGAATTTCTATTCCCTCTATGAAGAAAGCTCTCATAATCCCTACCCTGCCCCCCCTGCAATTTATCTGGCTAAAATATCAAGCATACTCCAAAGTGTCTGACAGCATATAGAAACATTTCAGCAAATCAAATTAAACATAGAAAAATTTTAAGTTTCAGGGGTGTGTGTGTGTTTAGCCATGTTCCCTAGGGAAAAAAAAGGTTCATGTAGTTGTGCTGTTTCTCAGTTTCCTTCTGATATTTTGAACCCTTGATCATAGCCCCCTTAGCTGACATTCAAGGTCTCAAAGCTATGATGTCCTTAGGAGTGTGGTTGGGTAAAAGAGAGAGGTTCTGTTAAAGAATAATGCTAATTCTTTTCTGTTAGGATCACAGAATCGTAGAATATCCTGAGTTGGAAGGGACCCACAAGGATCATGGAGTCCAGTTCCTTGGTCCACACAGGGTAACCTAAAAGTGAAACTATATATATCTAAGAGTGTTGTCCAAACGCTTCTCAAACATTGATGGAATTGGGGCCATGACCACCCTCTCAGTGAAGAACCTTTTTCCTAATATTGTTTGAACTTCCCCTGACTCAGCTTTAAGCTATTTCCTCACATCCTAGCACCAGACACCAGAGAGAAGACATCAGCACCTCCATCTCCACTCCCTCTCATGAGGAAGTTGTAGACAGCAATGAGGGTACCCATCAGTCTACTCTAAGCTGAACAAACTTGAGCTATTTAGTATCCTCAGCATNAGTGAAGAACCTTTTTCCTAATATTGTTTGAACTTCCCCTGACTCAGCTTTAAGCTATTTCCTCACATCCTAGCACCAGACACCAGAGAGAAGACATCAGCACCTCCATCTCCACTCCCTCTCATGAGGAAGTTGTAGACAGCAATGAGGGTACCCATCAGTCTACTCTAAGCTGAACAAACTTGAGCTATTTAGTATCCTCAGCATCTCCTCATAAGTCACACCCTCTAGTCCTTTCACCATCTTTATTGCCCTCCTTTGGACACATTCTAATATTTTTATATTGGTCTTATATTGTGGATCCCAAAACTGCACACAATACTCAATGTGAGGCTACACCAATGCTGAGTTTAGTGGGATAATCACTTCTTTTGACCAGTTATCTATACCTTGCCTGGTGCACCCCAGGATATAGTTGACCCTTTTGGCTGCCAGGGCACATTGTTGACTCATATTGAGCTTACTGTTGACCAAACCCCCCAGATTCCTTTCTGCAGGGCTGCATTCCAGTGTCTTGTCCCCCAATCCATACATATATGCAGGATTACACCGTCCCAGGTGCAGTGTCTGGTATTTGTTCTTGTTAAATTTCATACAGCTGGTGATTGCCTAGCCCTTTAATCTATCAAGATCTCTCTGTAAGGTCTCCCTACCCTTGAGGGAAGCAACAGCTACTCCTAATTTAGTATCACTGGCAAACTTACTTAGTGTATACTCAACTCCTATGTCCAGGTCATTGATAAAAACACTGAGGAGAACTGGCCCTAAAATTGAGCCCTGGGGGACTACACTAGTGACTGGCCAACAGCCAGATGTTACCCTATTTGCTACAACTCTTTGAGCCTGACTCTTCAGCCAATTGTTCACCGATTGTATTTGGTATGTATCTATATGCTGGACATTAGAGATCTCATAAAAGACCAGCCTTTTCTTCTACCAAGATTAAACAAAATTACCTTAAATCAATCTGTAATTACATATGTTCATAGTTACATAAAGAGAGTTGTGTTCTTTATTGTGATGTCTCAAACTTTCTGGGATTAAGTCTTTCCTCTTTAAATGTACAATATACACACATGAGCTCTCTTGAAAAAATACCACTTCCAGTCACCATAGAGAATTAAACACAGGAGAGTATCCACTGAAGTTGATGAAAACTCACCTTTTGGCTTCAATGACCACTGGATCAGGCCCAAAGCCATTTGTGTTAGTAAGTTGTTTTGAGTTCAAGCCAACAGACTTGGAGAACTTTCAAAGGGGCTTTAAATTCTGTAATTTAATGCAGTCAGCAGTTTTGCTCTTACAAGCTTTAGCACTGCCCCTGGAAAAAAATGACCTAATTCCCCCAAGTTACAAACACCTCTCATTTTAGTACTTGACCTTGTGGCTTGATAAGTGCATAGGTAATTTTCTCTGCACGTATGTCTCTTTTATCTTTTACCTATGCAGCTAATGGTATAAAAATTTTTTGGGCAAAAGTACCATTCATTTGTGGAGTATTCTCAGTCTTGCATTTTCAGGTCCTCATAATTGAGGCTTTCAAACTTATCAACTTGGTGTCAGTTTTACTGTAGGTGCAAGTTGATTTCATATCTCAAATCAACATTTTAGCTGTTGTGGGGCTAGTCCTACAAAGAGGGATGTTGAGGATTTTTTTTTTTGCCATCAGAAATAATTTTTACCCTTCAAAGTCTAGGACAGTTGAAATGATTTTACTCAATTTGCTAAAATGCCTCTCTTTGCCAAAGGCAAGCAAATAATGAGTACAAAAGTTAGAAATACTTTTGCCATCTTAACTGTAGCAATGTGACTATAGATCAATTACTGCAAAAGAATATCTTGTGCAGAATGTGTGTTCAGTTACTTAGGGATATGAGCCTGCAAATCCCTATGCTTATGTGAATAGTCCTGATGAAATGCCATGTGGCTTTATGGAGAGAAGGCTGAGTGCTATCTATACCATTTTATACAACACTTCTGTAATAGAGCTGAGACACTTCAGTGTTCCATACACACCTCTTCTGACTGCTTCCATGTCTCCCTCCCATTTCACAGATCTGCTTTTACTATGCACGTGGAAGCTGGACATTCGGCAGATCCTGAGGAAGGACCCAAAGACCTTCGTTGTCCTCTTTGCCTATATCACACCAAATACAAATGTAACATGATTGATCATATAGTTCTGCACAGAGGTAAAGATGTCCCTGTATATATCTATATCCGACAGAGAGAATACTGAACCTAACACCACTCTTTCAGATTGATCCATTAAGTTTTTGATTGATCCATTAAGTTTTTTCTATGTGAGGTCAGATATGTTGAATAGATCAGGCACTAGGCCCTAGTACATCTTACTTCTTTTCTGTGAAATATGTTTTCCAATGTAGAAGTAATCCAGATTTAAAATTCCTTTTGCGCTTTTCCTCTACAGAGGTCAACAGTCACCAAGCACCTACTTAGACTAATTCACAACTTGGACCAAGGCCAAAGTTGTTCCTATGTATGTGTTTCTAAAGTGCTTACTATCATAAACACTGTGGTAGGATGTATCAATTAAAAATTAGGATGTTTATTTCCCCCCCCCTTTTTTTTTCTTTTAATAGAGCTAAAAGTAGGATTAGGCATTCCTATTCTGTTAACTAAAGACTAGCTCAGAAGAGACATCTTTTGTGGTGCCCTCGGCTGAGATTCCTGCTGTTCTGGATTAACACTGGTGGGAAGCTAAGCCCCACACAGCTGCTCGCTCACTCCCCCTTCAGTGGGATGGGGGGAAGAAACAGAAGGGTAAAAGTGAGAAACCTCATGGGTTGAGATTAAGACAGTTTAATAGGAAAAGCAAAAACCACGCACACAAAACAAGGAATACATTCATTGCACCCATGGGCAGGCAGGTGTTCAGCCATCTGCAGGAAAGCAGGGTTTCATCTTGTGCAATAGATACTTGGGAAGACATATGCCATCACTCAGAACATCCCCCCCTTCCTACTTCACAAAGCTTTTATTGCTGACCGTGACATCATATGATATGGAATATCGCTTTGGCCAGTTGGGGTCAGCTGTCCCAGCTGTGTCCCCTCCCAACTTCTAGTGCACCCCCAGCCTACTGGCTGTGTGAGAAGCAGAAAAGGCCTTGATGCTGTGCAAACTCTGCTCAGCAATAACAAAAACATCCTTGTGTTATCAATGCTGTTTCCAGCACAAATTCAAAACACAGCACCATATGGGCTACTATGAAGAAAATTAACTGTACCCCAGCCAAACCCAGTACACCTGCCCACAGTTATCACACTTGTAGGTCTGTTGACTGTCAAAATTCAAACCTGTATGTTTGGATAATGCTCTGACTGCTTGCAGTTTGGACAGTTTTTGAGTATTGTATTGTTGATGAGCAAACACATTTCACGTTTCTTGGAGGAGCTTCTGATGTTGCAACCACTGTCATAATCTGTTGTAGCAAACCACTTTTCAATGCTGGTTATTTAGGGTCCTTCCCATACCAAAGCAGTGAAGTAGATGTATATCATTCAAACTTCTTTCTGCTGTAAAGGCTATTTTGAAGGAGCATTTGAGAAAAATGCTAAGGTCTGTTCAAGGACCCAAAAAGGATATAACAAAAGCATATAATAAAGCTGTCTTACTAAGTGTAAGGGTTCAAGAGGTGCTTTTACTTAGGTGCAAGCTTATCCTTGAGGGTATCATAATGTTGTATTTTGTCCAGATTTAGGGTATGCTCCAGGATTACTCCTCTGGAGAAAAGGTGGGTTTGGAAGGCAGCGTGGGGGTCCAGGAACAGAAACCCTGGGGCTCCAAATATTGGCTTAGGTGCCAATATCTTGTGAGATAGTGTTCTCTGGTTCATGGTTGTGCCCAAGATAAAGTGGAGAAGGTCTGACAGTTCAAATGCAAATAAACAGAGAGAAGGAGATCTTACTGGGCCTAGTTAGGCAAACTTCCAGTAAAAGTAGACAATGCTGAGATGCAAGTGGAGTAGCACTTCATGGGTTCAAGGCAGTTGTGCTAGCTTTACAGAGCTGTTTCTGACCAAATGGTAGGAAGTAGAAGTGGTTACCCGCTGAATATGTGACACCAGACCTGTTTTTTTAATAGCTATAGCTTCAGTTGCACAAAGTACCCTTGAGCCTTTGTGCTGCTGAAACAAATCTGTAATAGGAAGGGATGTTAAGGGAGGTAAAACAGAATAAAGGATTTAATGTAAATGAAAATTTAGCCTTTAAAGAGTTTCATAGACCCCAAGGGAAGGGCAGGGATTTTTATCAGTCATGAAACACCCAGACTATAAAGGAATTATGGTCCATTCTTAAATTTTTTCTTTCTGGTGTATATATTCAGACTAAAACCTATTGTATTATGGCAGCAAATGCAGAGGATTTTGATGGGGTTAATGTGCACAGAAAGAAGGTGCTGCTGTGCAGACAGGACTGAGGGATGTTGCACAGTCTCAGATAGCCTTCCTTACTTGTAGCCATTTGGATTTATAAAATAAGGACAGTCTCAAGCTGTGGTCTAAGCACATTTGTTCTCCAGGTAGAGGAAGCAGTATATTGCATAAAAATATATATTGTATAAAATATATAAATTAAAATAAATATAGAATATCTATAAATATATATAAAATATAAATAAATAAAAAGTATGTTGTATAAAATACATATATGTATGAAGTCAGAAGATTGAAAGTTTTGATCTGTTTTCTGTATTATCTTCTCTCCTATGCAAAAATCCCTCCAGCAAAGAAAAAATCCAGTTTTAGATCTCTAACTTACATTATAGTTTTCAAAATGGTGACATTGAAAGTCCCTGATTTGGCAGCATGCAGTTGAAATGAAGACTATTTGTCTCTTAGTGAATAGCTACAGAAGTTGATTCTTACTGAGCTACAACATTATTGTTATGGCCAGGAGGATGTTGCCAGTTTGCCACTGAAAGCCTTCTATCGTGTGTCACCTACTCTGCTCAATCAGTTATTCAGAGTGATTTAACTTTGATTCATAGAATCATAGAAAAGTCTACATTGAAAGAGACTTCTGGAGAACATCTGGTCCAACTATTTGTTGGAAGCAGGACCTTAGATTAGGTTATCCAGGGCCCTGTCAAACCAAGTCTTGAATATTTCCAGCAAGGGATATTCCACTTCTTCTCTGGATAACCTATTTCAATGTTTTAATTGTTTTCATGGTGAATAATTTTCCTATATCCAGATGGAATTGCCCCTGAAGCAACTTGTGCCCATTGCCTCTTTTTCTGTCACCACACATCCTTATGCAGTACCTCCATCTTCTCTATGCCTACCTTGGGACTGGTTTGCCTTCATTGTTACAAGGGCACACTGCTGTTTCATATTCAGCTTGCTGCCCACCAGGATCCCCAAGGACTTTACAGCGGAGTTCCACCCCAGACAGTTAGACCCCAGCCTGTACTGCTGCTTGGGATTGTTCTGTTCTAGGTGCAGGACTTGACATTTCTCTTTGTTAAATCTCAATTAATTCTTGGCCCAATCTTCCAACCAGTCAAGGTCTCTGTAAGGTTGGTCTTTCTTCTGGTGTACCTACCTCCCCCCAGTTTGGTGTTATCTGCAAGTTGGTGAGGGTGAATTCAATACTGTCATACAGATCATTTATAAAGATATTGACCTAGAATCAACCTCTGAGGAACTCCACTCATGACTAGCTGCCAGTCTGATTTTTCTTACCTCAAAAGACGGCTCACTTTAGAGAGTTTTCTACCCATCTTGTAGTCTATTTTTATGGTCCAAATTTTGCCAGCTTGTCAACAAGGGTGTTGTTAGAGACCATGTCAAAGATCATGCTAAAAATCAAGGTAGATGATGTCCACAGTTCTCCTCTTATCCACTGAGCAAGTTATTTCATCATAGAAGGCAGTCTGGTTGGTCAAGCACAATTCATCCTTTGTGGGCTGAAGCAGGGAGTGAAAATGGAAATTGCAAAGTCAGTAGCTACTTTACAGGTAAACACTGAGGCGAGATTTGGCTCTTGAGTTTCTCTTGACCTTCATAGCAGGCAAATCTTGTGAGCTCTTGAAATTTCCATAATGGAGACAGAACTTCTGCTCCCTGCCCAGCAGAGCTGTTGGCCTTTCATTTAGACCAGGCAGTGCAATTAGTTTTTATTATCCTTTTGTGCAAATTTTCCCATTATGAAATGCCTTGATATTTTTCCAGCACTGAACAGAACACACTAAGATCAATATTAGGGATCCTTGTTTATATTTCTTAATGCATTTGTTTTTTAGGAATTATTTTACTTTTTTCTTGGTATAAGTAATTGTTTTTTCCTTCCATTTCATATAATTGTCATCTGTTTCTCTGAAACAGTAAATTTTCATATATAAGATCGAGTGTTAAATGTGCACTTTTTTTCATGTTGTAAGCAAAACATATGCCTGCTTTGACTTTACATACTATAAATATTTAGTGCATTAATTGCTTTTCTCTTTAATCTTGGATCTGTATTACAAATAGCCCAAATGTTTCAGTCTAAAGAAGTGAATAAATTTCTTCAGAGATGATGCTGGGGAGGGATGGAACAGAGGTCCCCTTAGTCCTTTTGCTAAACTGTTCCACAGTATGTCATCTTTTCACAGTGCATACACGGTAGACTTTGTGGGCACTGCTGAACTTGAATGAAATTTGTGTACAGAAGCTGAAGCTGAGTTTCACAATTTTTGGATAGGACTCATATTTGTTTCAGTTTTGCCAGTTGCTCAGATACAATAAGTGTATAAATGAGTAGCCAAATATAGAGGGGGTGGAGTATGTGATGACTGACAGCTATTAAAGTGGTCAAATATTGTTAGAGCATCAACAATGTTTTAAATTCAAATCACTTTGCAATTTTTATGTTAATTGTTTAGATAAAGCTCACTGACATGAATACATGTAAATTTAAGTCATCAGTGTCATGAGCAGCAATGACCGGCTGCTCCCCAAGGTCAAGGGAGAAGAGAAGGATAACATAGATAGTAGGGGTGGAGCCTTCCTGGCTAGGGCCCAGGCCTGAAAGTACCAGAGCAAGGCAAGTAGGGCAGACTCAGAGATGATGGCCAGGTTCTACCAAGAATCCAGATCATCAGGCAAATTTGCAGCAATTACAAGATCCAAGATAAAAACAGAAAGTTAAACCACAGGTGTCATGGTTTAGGAATGGTATTCCCCAATTTAGTATTCCCTACTAAAAAGAAAACCACAAACTGATCCCCTTGCCCCCTCTGGTGGGAGACAGAAGGCACAAATTTTGGGTTGAGATAATAACAATTTACTTGAAACAGCAATGAGATAAGAAAATGAACAGTAACAGCAACAATACTAATGACAACAGTGTACAAAGAGAGGGTGATTTACATGCAAAAAGCCTGGTCCAATGTGGCGCAACCCCAAGGCAATGGCTGACAGGTTCCCCACCCCGCCACACTTTGTTCCACCAGAAAGGGACATCCTTCTTCTCAGAAGTGAGTCTCTTTTCCCTGCCTCTGTCAATGACATATGGTGGTATCAAATAACACAATGTCTTGGACACACCCCCTCCCTCTGATGTGGGCTGGAACCAGGACAACAGGTCAGAAACAGATCCAATGATTGCCAAGCAGATCCATGGTGATAAGGCAATTACAAGATCAGGCTGGGAAGTCAGTCTATGTTGTGTTGCCTGTGATTTGTCAGGTGTGGGGAAGTGATTGTCAGTGAGATGATGGGTTTTACTGATAGGAATTAGAATGGTGCATTGCTCTGAAGTGGTGGATAAAACCTTTTATCCCATCCCCTGCTTTAGTGTTTTTTTTAAATCTGTGTCACATGCTAGAGAAAAATCTAATTTTCCAAGGTTTTAAATAGAATTTTTCTTTTAAAAACTTTTTGTTGGAACTTTTTTCACTTTTAAAAACAAGTTACCTTATTTCAGTGAATTCAATTGCACAGAGCTGTAAATACCTTTTAAAATATTCTTGTTATGTATTCAAAATCACAGCTTTAACTCCTATTATTTCTTAGAACATGTGCACCCCCATCACTTTTCCCACTTGACACAACTCAGCATTTTTTGCAACAACTTCTTTAGCTGGAGAGGAACCACAAGTTTTCAGGGTGTCACTCAGATATAGCTTTGGGGGGAATTTCAACTTTTACAGTGCACAAAGAGAAGGTTCTGAGGTAGGAAAACTTCCATGTTCAAAATAAGGGGAGCACAGGGAGGAGAACAAACTGAGGAGGGTGTAATATTAGATGGGCTGTGGAAAATTAGGCTCATGAGCAGTGGGGGTTATGTATTGGCCAAAGACAAATGGATGAATTCTGTAGCTCTTGCCTCCCTATAGAAATTATAAGAGATGTGTCAATGCACACAAGTCCCCTACTCTTCATGTTTACCCTCTAAGAATCAGGCCTGGGATTATTTTTGTTTGTTTGTTTCTTTTAAGATATCATTAATGATGATCTTCATGAGGAAGATCAAACTCTTCTTTTAATCTGCAGTCCATAAGGAATAATAGTACTAAAATTCAGTGTTCTACTTCAAAAGGACAGTTGAATAATAAAAGCTGTAGTGAAGATCTGGTGACCCTCTGCTGAAAGCAAAGAACCACAGTGGATGAATGTTGCACACATCAGGATTCTGTCTCTATATAGAAAGACTGAATTTAATTGTGCTGCCCTATTAAAAGTGTGTGTTTTGCATGAGAGGAAGGAAGTAGAGTTTAATAGCTCAGTGAGAGCATTTTCAATACATGCTTTTAGCATAATCAGAATTGTGGGAAACATGAAATTATGTGTGGATTTTGAATCTTAGCTATCAAAAAGATGAGGGTGTATTGAAAATTTCTGCCCCTCTTTGATCTCTGCAGAACCACCTTCAGGAGAAGATACTGCTGTACAGTGAGTAGCATTAGATGTGATGGTGACAATACCAGCTCTGATCATCAGAAGCTGAGAGGGTGATGTATTGGGAATCACCCTATATGCTCCCTGTTTATTACAGTTCTAGCACCTTTTACTGGCTTCTGTTATGTGTTGAACCAGAATAGAGCTTGGTCTGACTGATTTCTGTCTGCTTTTATATTCCTAGGCTCTGCTACTCTGTCTCACAAATCTGCCCGAACACTCTTATCTGCCCCAAATCTCATCTTCCCATCCTGTTCACCTAAGTGGTTACATTTGCAAGGACACCTGCATTGGTAGTCATGTAGGATTGTTGGTCCAGTTTTAGCTCAGTTGATGGATTGCATACACAAATAGTAGATCCTGTTTCTTCTGTGGGTGGTATGTTACAATTTGTTGACACATTGCCTGATGTTTTTTATTTCTTAAAACTTAATAAACATTCCCGTCTTCCCACAGAAGAGCGGGTTGTTCCCATTGAAGTTTGCCGTTCCAAACTGTCAAAATACTTGCAGGGAGTTGTTTTCCGCTGTGATAAGTGTACCTTTACCTGCTCCACTGATGAGAGTTTGCAGCAACACATAGAGAAGCACAATGAACTTAAACCTTACAAATGTCAACTCTGCTACTATGAGACCAAATACACAGAGGAGCTGGACACTCATCTTCGAGATGAGCACAAGGTAACATCCAAAGGGATTTAATTTGTACCAATCTACTTCTTGCAAATGCTATATCTAGTTTATTTGCATATCCATTCTGAATAGCCAGCCTGCATTTTTTCCTTCCAAAATTTGGAGAAGGTTCCTGTGCTGGAATTTCTCTCAAGTTCTGTATTTTTTCAGAAATTCAAGATTGTGAGTTTCTAAAGCTGCTGAAGATGGACCAAAATTCACTGACTATTCAGTGTAGAGTATGATTATCTGGAAAAAGCATTTTTATATATTGTGAGGGCAATTTTTTGAGTTATGAAACAGCATTAGGATTCTGTGATTCAGATACTCTCAGACACAGGAGCTTCCAAAGCATAAGATTGCTCTGGCAACTTGGACAAAGTGACATGCCATGCATATTCTAATAACTCCAGTCAGTACATTCTAGTTTTCATTTAACTAGGTAAAAATAGAATCTTGTTATACTTACTGCTTAAGTTGAGGCTGCTTTGGTGTTTATGTGGAACCTTCTGAGTGCAGACCTGATCCATACTTGGAGAAGTCACTAGAAAGCTTTTTACAGACTTCTGTATTCTTTGGATTTCTGTAGTTCTCATCTGTGTTGCTGTAAAAGTAGCAAAATTCTAGAACTACAGCATGTTTACAGAGTATTTTTTTTGTCAGTTTGTGGGGAGGGAGCTCATTGAATAGAACTATCAGGAGCTGAGCTGGTTGATTCTCACTAAAAATGTGTTCACATTTTGTTGACTGAACAACATTTCTCCCCCCAAAAAAAAAAAAAATTGACAAAATGACTGTAAAAAGTACCAACAAAACTGACTGGATTTTAAAAATTAACATTGTGAACTTATGTTGCCTTCATATGCTTGTCTCACCTAATTGCTCCTTATTGCTACTTGAGAATCTTTCTACAGTTTAACTGGTATCTGAGATGTTGCATATCTCTCAGTGACCACAGCAAGGATCCTAAGAGATCCAAGAAGTGCTATTCCCCACCCCTCTGACTGAGTGCATCAGGCTGGGAAGATTTTCCTTCTACTTGTGTCTCTCTTCAATAAAATCTGAACTGATTACTCCCAGTAGTAAGGGAGTAAGTTCCCTTATCCCCCTATCTTTCTTTAATAATTTCTAAATGTTAACTGGCTAATTTGTGCCCACTCTGGGCTCAGGTGCGCAATTGGCTTATTGGCATCTTAAAGAGTTTCTGTGCATGAGCTGAGAGACTGTAAGTGCCATGCACGTGGCCTTTTTTGATTAAATCTAATAGGTAACTTGTTGAGTCATAGCACCTCAACACAGCTATCACTTCTAGGAACATGATACTAACACACTGCTATATTTAGGGTAGCTTGCTATTTGCTGATAAACCAGAGTTGTGAGTTGATCTTGGCTGGCAAGAAGAGGCCCACCCAGTCACTCTCTCACTCCCCCTCCTCAAACAGGACAAGGGGAGTATTGTGGCTTAACCTCAGTGGGCAGTTAAGTCCCACACAGCTGCTCACTCCCTCCCTCACCAGTGAGATGAGGGAAGAGAATTGGCAGGGTAAAAGTGGGAAAACTCGTGGGTTGAGATAAAGACAGTTTAATAGGGAAAGCAAAAGCCCTGCACACAAGCAAAGCAAAACAAGGAATTCATTCACCTCTTCCCATGGACAGGCAGCATTTCAGAGAAGACTCAAACTGCATGGACAGATGTGCTCTGGAGCTGAGGATTGCACCTGAAGGAGGGAGGCAAGCTTTCCTACCTGGCAAGACCTCAAGACTAGAGCAGAGAGAGGCACCCCAGTCCCCCCTCCCAAGTGGGAAGTGGTGGACCTGTGAACCAGAGGCAGCTCTGACTCAGCATGGGTGGTGCCAGCAGGGACAGCGCCCACCCCCACCTGTACAAAATCCACCCCCAGGGAGCGTGAGGGATCAGTAGTGAGTGTGGATGTGTTAGCTTGTGTGGGCAGTTTGTGCAAGGAGGACGCTGAGGCACTGCAGCTAAAGCACTTAGCTCAGTTGGTGGCCATCACTCTCACCAAGAGAGCTCAGGTATGGTGTCCACTCAGACAAAAGTTGCTTCCTCTGCATGTACCCAGATGGAGCACTCACAAAAGCATGCAGCTGTCCAGGCCTTGGGGCTGCAGGGAGTGCCACAGCCTGTCACTGCTCTCAGAGGGCAGCAGAGACAACAGCTGTCTGAGGTGCAATCAGGTGGACAATCTGCTCAGCCAGGTAGTGGAGTTGAGATGAACTAGAAAGACTAAGAAGTATTCGGGACTCTGAAGAGGAGATTGGTGGAGTCACGCTGTACCATGCCTTAGACAAATGGACTCACCATCCACTTCACAAGAAACAATGGATCCCCTACCCTCTCACCACCAGGCAGAAGGAGGGGACATTGGAAATGGAGGGGAATGGAAATGGATTTCTGCTCAAGGTGGCATGTAAACCCCCTCCTGACCTACCTCACCTCCCCAGGTGCCCTTATACAATAAGTATGAGGCCCTGGAATATGAGGACCAGGGAAATGAGGAAGTGGATGAAGGTCCATCTGGGTTGGAGGGGTTGCCCAGGGTAGGGCAGCCTACCCTCTGCATCACGACCTGCTCAGTTAAGGAAAAAAAAAGAAAGGTAGTAGTCATTGGTGACTCCCTTTTGAGAGGAATGGCAACTTGAACCAATCCATAGGGAGGTGTGCTGCCCCCCTGGGGCCTGGGTAAGGAATGTCACCAAGAAACTTCCCAGCCTGGTATGGCCTACTGACTATTACCTGCTACTGGTTTTCCAGGTGGGTACCGATGAAGTCCCAACAAGAAGTTTTCAGACAATCAAGAAGGACCTCAGGGCCTTGGGACAACTGGTCAAGGGGTCTGGAGTACTAGTAGTGTTCTATTCTGTCCTGCCAGTTGCAGGGAATGATGGGGCAAGAAACAGGAAAACCATGCAGATGAATATCTGGCTTTGAGACTTGGTGTTACCAGCAGGATTTGGGGGTTTTTGATCATGGGTCAGTTTTTATAACACTGAACCTTCTGGCAACAGATAGGGTCCACCTGTCTCAAAAGAGAAAAAGGATCTTAGCTCAGGAGTGAGCAGGGCTCATTGAGAGAGCTTTAAACTAGACTGGAAGTGGGACAGAGACAGCCAGGCTCGACAGAGATAAGGTATGGGAAGGGAAGAACTACAATGAGCACCCAAGTAGCAAAAGGAGGCTAAAGAGGGGATACCTCGAGCAAGCACAAGCAGCCAAAGGCATAACCACAAAAAAGGACTATGGAGCATCCTTTTGCACACCCACTGGGATGTTGACACACTCAAATACTTCTATAAAGTGCCTGTACAGCAATGCAAGCAGTGTGGGGAACAAACAGGGGGGACTATAGATCTGTGTGCAGTCATAGGGCTTTGAGCTCATTGTGATTTCAGAGACATGGTGGGATAGCTCACATGACTGAAATGTTGTCATGAAGGGCTATACGCTGTTTAGGAGAGACGGACCAGGAAGACACAGTAGTGGAGTTGTCCGCTATGTGAGACAACACATGGAATGTATCAAGCTCTGTCTTGGGATGGATTATGAGCAAGTCAAGAGCTTCTGGGTTAGAATAAAAGAGCAGACTAGTAAGGGTGGCATTGCTGTGGATGTTTGCTACAGGCCACCTGATCAGGAGGAGGAAGTAGATGAGGCCTTCTACAGGCAGCTTGAAACAGCCTCACAGTCACAGGCCCTGGTTCTTGTGGGGGACTTCAACCAACCAGACATCTGCTGGAGAAGCAACACAGCAATGCACAAACAGTCCAGGAGGTTCCTTGAAAGCATTGATGATAACTTCCTTACACAGGTAGTGGAGGATCCCACAAGGAATGGCATGCTGCTCCACCTCATACTAAGGCCTTGTAGGAAATGTGAAGGTTGGGGGCAGCCTTGGCTGCAGTGACCATGACATTGTGGAGTTCAGTATCGGGCAAGGAGGAAGTAGGGCAGAGAGCAAGATTACAACCATGGACAACTAACTTTAGCCTCTTCAGGGATCTTCTTGGAAGAATCCCATGGGAACAGACCCTGCAGGGAAGAGGGGTGCAAGAGAGATGGTCAATATTCAAGCACCACTTCCTCCAGGCTCAAGAACAGTACATCATGATGAACAAGAAATCGAGCAGAGGGAGCAAGAGACCTGCATGGATGAATAAAGAACTCTTGCCATTACTCAAGCATAAGCAGGAAATACGCAGGAGATGGAACCAGGGTCTGGCCACTTGAATGAATATAGAGAGGTTGTCAGAGTAAGTAAAAATGAAATGAAGGCCAAGGCCCATCTGGACTTAAATCTGGCCAAGGATGTCAAGGACAACAAGAAGGGCTTCTTAAAATACATCAATAACAAAAGGAAAAGTAAGGATAAATGTGAGCCCATTACTAAATGGAGGGGAAACCCCGGTGACAGAGGACGCAGAGAAATCAGAGTTCATGAACACCACCCTTGCATTGGTCTGCACTGACAAGACCAGCCCTCAGGAATCTCTGACCCAGGACACCAGGGTAAAGGAATGTTGTAAGGAAGACTTTCCCTTGGTCAAGGAGGACTGGGTTAGAGAACTAGGAAAACTTGACAGTCCGTGGGCCCTGATGGAATGCATCCATGAGTGGTGAAACAGCTGGCAGACACTATAGCAAGGCCACTCACAATCACCTTTGAAAGGTGGTGACAATCAGGATAAGTGCCTGAGGACTGGAAGAAGACAAATGTTACCCTGGTCTTCAAAAAGGGCAAGAAGGAAGACCCAGGGAATTACTGGCCAGTCAGCCTCATCTCAATCCCTGGAAAGGTGATGGAGCACCTTGTTCTGGAGGCCATTTCTATCCTCATGGAGGACAAGAAGGTGATCAGCTGTCCCAGCTGTGTCCATTCCCAGCTTCTTGTGCACCCCCAGCCTGTTTGCTGGCAGGGCAGTGTGAGAAGCTGAGGAGTCTTTCACTTAGTGTAAACATTGCTCAGCAACAACCAAATCATCACTGTGTTCTCAACATTATTCTCATATGAAATCCAAAACAGCACTGTACCAGCTACTAGGAAGAAAATTAACTCTATCCCAGCTGAAACCAGGAGAGCCTTTCTCCTTACAGAATTGCATAGTCAGAGTAACTTACCAAGGGGAGAAAATGATTCTATTATAAATCATAACATGTATCCAAACACCCGCTGAGCAGGAGTCACCAATATGCACCCCAAAAGTGGCTAGCAGAATCTCAAATGCACCTCCTCATCCCACAAGGACAGAGTAATCATTATAGTCCACATTGTAGGCTAAACAAGAAAGCCTCCCTACAGTCACTCTCCTTCCTCAGACACATGCATCTTGCTCCCTGTACATGCTAACCTCATTCAGTAGGAAAGCACAAGCAGATCTAGGAGCTAACAACCATTGGCTTCTCTTCAACACATACTTCTGCAGAAAGAACCCTACAACTTCCCCTGCTTCCTTCACTTCCCTATACCCACTCTCCAAAAGGCCAAGACCCACTACCAGTACTCCTTATACAAACCAGCAGAGTTTACAATTTATGCCCATTACCCACCCATTACATACACAGACGTGCTACTGAGAAAAAAGGTTATAACACTGTATGGTTCTTCTTGCCCACGTCCTCCAAAGAAAAAGGTACAATTCATGCTATCCTCCTCTACCTGCTGCACAGGCTTACTCCAACCAAACAAGAAAGGGCATTACTGAGAGGAGTTATGGAGAACTGGCCACAAATGCTGTTGCTCCCCTTCACTTCTTGCCCCTGCATGCCAAATTCTAACAATTAAGGGGTAGGGTGTTCCCCCCTCCTCCTCTCCATACCCTTTTTCCAAGAAAGGAAGGTGCAGCGCCTGCAGCAGGAGTGAACTGGTACAAGTTCAAAGAACAGAGTGCGAGAGAGCTCCCCCACCCTGAGGCTCACACCATTTCTTCAGGATCTATGTCGATATTGAAAGTCTGTTGTTGCAGTGTTTTCAGTGTGATCTGCATGGTGGTAATCAGGCACCCTTCGTGCTCACTGCTCCTGCATGTCCCAGGAGTGAGAGAAAGAAAAACAGTAAATACAGAGAAGTGCCCATCACCACCACATCCGCCACCACTCGCTCCCAGGCCTGGAGTCACATTCACTGCCCCAGAATGGTGGGAGCAAGGGAAGAGGGAGAGAGGACACCCATATGGGTCTAGTGTATGAAGATGAGGGGGAAGGAACAGCAGGCAATAGATGATGTTCGGGGACTAGAGGGAAGGGGAAAGGGAATGAGAAAGAAGAACACATGCGCAAGTAGAAGAGGAAGAAGATCATAGAATCATAGAATTGTTTAGGTTGGAGAAGACCTTGAAGATCATCGAGACCTCTAAGATAGATGACAGAATGGAAAGAAGAGTATAAGACAAGCATGTACATAGCTACAAACATACGCAAGCAAACACACGCAAGCAAACACATGCAAGCAAACACATACAAGCAAACACATACCTTCTCTGAAGCTAAGGTTTGGAGCCACTTCATATCTTGGGCATTTTTGCTGTTGTGACAGAATCATTCAGGTTGGAAGACACCTCAGGAGGACTCTAGTCCAAACTTCTGCTCAAAGCAGGGGCAGCTGAGGTCAGAACAGGTTGCTCAGGGTCTTTATCCAGTCTGATCTTGAAAACATCTCTCCTGGTTTCATCTGGGATAGAGTTAATTTTCTTCCTAGTGGCTGTTATAGTGCTGTCTTTTGGATATAGGATGAGAATAACATAGCTAACATGTTCCACATATTTCAGTTTGACGTTATTAACTCTGCACCCTCATGTGGAAGTCTGTTGAAGTGTCTGTTCAGTGGGGGATGTGACCCTAAGAGCTTCAGAGCTGAAAGAATGAGTCTAATCCTTTGACTAAAGAACCAGCTTCCCCTAACTTGCAGCTGTAGCAGACATTAATGTTTTGTGTAGACCAGCAGCCAGAAAGGGATGAAGAGTCATGCTGTCTTTGTGAGGATTATATCAGCACTACGCACAAGCACAGGTGCTGAAATTACCCTGGAAACTATGGTATCCAGGCAGAAAAAAAGAAGGTACTATCACCTGAGCCTCATAAATCTTCAAGTCTTCAAAAAGGGCAAGAAGGAAGACCCCGGGGAACTACTGGCCTTCAGCCTCATCTCAATCCCTGGAAAGGTTATGGATCACCTCATTCTGGAGGCCATTTCTATCCTCATGGAGGACAAGAAGGTGATCAGGAGCAGTCGGCATGGATTCACTAAAGGGAAATCATGCTTGACCAAGCTGATTGCCTTCTACAATGAAACAACTACCTGGGTGGCTGAGGGGAGATCAGTGGACAGTGTCTACCTGGACTTCAGCAAGGCTTTCGACACTGTTTCTCAAAACATCCTCATAGGCACACTCAAGAAGTGTGGACTGGATGAGTGGACAGTGGGGTGGATTGAGATCTGGCTGAATGGCAGATCCCAGAGGGTCATGATCAGTGGCACAGGGTCTAGTTGGAGGCCTGTCACTAGTGGTGTCCCCCAAGCTTCAATACTGGGCC
Source organism: Oxyruncus cristatus (assembly GCA_013399855.1). NCBI lineage: Eukaryota > Metazoa > Chordata > Aves > Passeriformes > Cotingidae > Oxyruncus > Oxyruncus cristatus. The sequence goes on along the minus strand of VXAY01007098.1, from coordinate 16,188 downwards.
CAGTATTGTTTAACTTATTCATCAATTACTTGGCTGAAGGGGTAGATGCCTCCTCAGCAAGTTCACTGATGACACAGAGCTGGGAGGAATGGCCGGTACCCCAGAGGGCTGCGCAGCCCTTCAGAAGGACTTCATAGGTTGGAGGGATGGGCAGAGAGGAACTGTCTGAAATTCAACAAAGGCAAATGCAGGGTCCTGCACCTGGGAAGGAACAACCCCAGCCACCAGTACAGGTTGGGGGTTGACTTGCTGGAGAGCAGCTCTGTGGAGAAGGACCTGGGGTCCTGGTGGACAACAAGCTGTCCATGAGCCAGCAGTGTGCCCTGAAGGCCAATGGGATCCTGGGGTGCATTAGGAAGAGCACTGCCAGCAGGTCAGGGAGGGAATCCTGCCCCTCTACTCAGCCCTGGCGAGGCACATCTGGAGTGCTGTGTCCAGTTCTGGGCTCCTCATGGAGCTCCTGGAGCGGGTCCAGAGGAGGCTGCAGAGATGCTGAAGGGACTGAAGCATCTCTCTTATGAGGAAAGGCTGAGGGAGCTGGGGCTGTTCAGCCTCAAGAACAGTTAATTAATTAATTTATTGACAGTTAAAATAGAGTTGGATGGTGAGAAACAAAGACCAAAAAAACCCTTCAACACCACTCCCTCATCCCTACCTATTTTTCCCAAGCTCAACTTCACTCTTTCCTTCCCAACTCCTCTACCTTCTCCCCCCACCCTAAGTGGCACAGGGAATATGGGCCACTAGCCAAAGATGAACCCATGAGTGAAGCTGGTAGCACCTCTGTGAAAACACATTTTAAAAAGGGTAGAAAATGATGGAGACAGTAGGTGGGAATGCAGAGAGAATGAGGAAAGTGAGAGGAGGAGGGAATTGGGGGAAACAACAGAGGAGTAGGAGGTGCTCTATGGTAGAGCAGATACTCTCAAAGGGTCTCCAGTCTGTGGAGAACCCACACTAGGGCAACTATTCCCCCATTCCATGCCCCCCACCCCCAAATGTCCACAAGAACAGTTTACTTGGCTGTCTGTCAAAGTGATCACTCAGGTCCCATCTTTTCACACATGAAGCTGAATAAAGCATTCACAAAGGATTTTTCTGTAGTGATGGTATGCAAAAGTGATGCTTGATTCTATCAGTTTTACAATCCCATGAAAGGGGGGAAACAACAGTGTGCTTAGCATTCCTTGGAATTTTTATTTTCAATACTTCAAAATGAGAAAAGCTTCTGAAATAATAGGACCATTTCGAGAAGCAAAATGGAGACATTTAGTATAAAAAAGGAATGAAGAACCATTAAAAGTGAATGCAATTTTATTTGAAGGGAAACGTATTAATTTGACTAGATGCCCGATAAATTTCCCATTTCAGCCTATAGCTTTGTTGATGGATTGTGTTTTTTTCAATAGTTGATGATGGTGTTTATTATTGAAAAAAAAACCATTTATTTTAAGGTGAGTCGTAATTTTGAGCTGGTTGGATGGGTTAACTTGGATCAGCTGGAACAAATGAAGGGAAAAACAGAGAGCTCCAGCAGCGATGAGGAAGAAAAAGAGTCAAGCCACAAGACTGAAGAGAGAGGTCAGTATACTTGCTTTTTCTTTTAGGCTGGATACTGTCATGGACCCTGCTGGTTACATCACTCAAGATCAATTGTTGACTCAACAGGAGATTACTTAAGTTGTGTAAGCTTGTCAGTATGGGCAAAATGGAGCTTTTGTCAAGACAGTTCCTGAAGGAATTTTGTGTTTTTAATGCTTATGATAAGATTTCTTCCCCTAACTTGCAGCTGTAGCAGACATTAATGTTTTGTGTAGACCAGCAGCCAGAAAGGGATGAAGAGTCATGCTGTCTTTGTGAGGATTATATCAGCACTACACAACACACAAGCACAGGACCCTAGAAACTATGGTATCCAGGCAGAGAAAAAGAAAGTACTATCACCTGAGCCTCATAAATCCCTATGAACTCTACCATGGGAGTAAAAAAACCCATAAAATTAAGATCATCATTTAAATTGGCTTTGGGATACTTGAGATTCTTGACACTTATTATGAAAATGTAAGAATACCACCTTTTAGGTTGGAGATTTAAATTTGCAGGGAGAAACAGACATAAGTGCTTTGTGTGATCAGTAATTAAGATAGGTACAATGTTTTAGAAAGTTTGTTATAGGAGGCGAGAGCTGTAACACCTCCTTAATAATAGACCGTGGAAAGATCCACTTTGCATGAAAATCACACACAGGTGAAGACAAAATGGACCAAATGGACAAAATGGGCCTTTATTGAAGGGGAAGGCTAGCTTTTATCTGGTAGGGCATGGAATGAATGGAATTTAGGAGGATTCAAGGGAGGTACATGCAGGGAAGTGTCTATAATTGGGTAAATTGGAATACAGTCTATCCTATTAGGGAAAAGGAAAATACAAAATGAGGAAAAGCTATAAATTTTAACTACAAAGAACCAATAAACAGAAGGATTACATTCAGCGAATAGAGAAGAAGCTAACACTGATTTAAACTGCAGGTTACATATAAAGTAAGATTTTCTTCTAACAACATTGTTAATAAATTGAATAAACATAATACTCTTGTAATATGAAAAGTAGTCTCTGAGGTAGGAAGTTATCTGTTGTCCAGTAGTTCAGCTGCATTTCAAAGCTGTCTTTTTCTTCAGTTCTGCTTTTCTTCAGAGGTTTTTCTCCACCGGGAATAAACATCTCGTGGGCAACTTCCAACAGTTTGTTTATTAGATTTTATTTTTTCACCTGCAGTCTTCTGTAATATCTGATTGGCTGAAAAATCTGTGTTTGACTATTCAAATGAGTGATCTAAAAATCATGCTTATTTCCCAAATTGCATTTCACTGCTGTTCTTTCCCAGCTTCCCTTTAGAAGTGACAGTTGTTAATTTTTCTCCTTTTCAGGTAATATCAGTTCTAATTTTTAATTTTTTTCCTGAAGCATATAAAAATATGTAAAGTGCTTATGCCATCTAACTTTATAACATTCCAAGTTCTATTGACTTTATCTTTTACAAAATGGTCTCTTGCACCTTGTAGCAGTGGTCTTCAAGTGTCCAATTGACACAGATGCTGAAGACATGGCTACTTGGCTTGGGTGCAGTGTCACATGTTAACATCATCTTCTAGTTGATATTCAGAAGCTGCTACCAATTCAAAAAATTTTTCACCCTATTAGGATAGGACTATACCTGTGCTCATAAATATTGCCTGTAAAAGTAGCTAATGTTGTCACAGCTTTCAAACTGCACCAAACTGTAATGTCTTATACCACTTGGATGCTTTTTCNGGAAGGCAAGAAGGAAGGCAGGAAGGCAAGAAGGAAGGCAGGAAGGCAAGAAGGAAGGCAGGAAGGCAAGAAGGAAGGCAGGAAGGCAAGAAGGAAGGCAGGAAGGCAGGAAGGAATCGCCAGTCCTGGCTGCAGTGTTGATCCAGCTGATGGGGTGTCCAGGGTCCTGGGGGCACTGCCCAGGCTTGGTGGGGGTACCTTTCATAGGTAAGTTTTCCCCACCCTGGTGATAAATTTCTCACTTCCTATGCAAATTAGTTCTCATGCACAGTCCATTCTTTCAGACCTTTCTGGAAATGGGTCGGAGGCTTTGGGGGTCTTGGGTGGTCTTGATCCCCCTACAGTCCATGCCTACATCTTAACCTAGTTCCTGCCCCTGTGCTCTGCTGTGCAGATCTCCAGGAGCCAGAACAAGGATGTTTGTCCCAGAACAGTGCTGCCCTACCCCTGTATGGGCCCTCTCCAGCCACATCCTGGTCTTCCTCACAGTGCGTTATCACCAACAATCCTTGGTGGTTATTCCCAATAATCCTTGGTTGGCTCCCCAGCCATCTTGCTGTTGGTTTTTGAGATATGCATATTAGCCCCTTATCTTCTCAGCTTCTACAGCCAGGACTTCATCTCAAAAGTCAAATTAATGGAATTTGAAGTCAGTGTGGACCAATTCCTTTTGGTCTATTGAACTTTTATCTTTGGTGGGAGGACCATGTTGCCTTTCAGGTCATATAGACAGTTTAAAGGAATTATAGAGGTATTAAACCACTTTGTCCCGCAGATTTTAATGATGGCAAAACAGATATATTTATATAAATGAATTATTTATTACGACAAATTAACAAACAGGTGAACAGACGAAAGATCTTAATCAGAATTATTTACTACACAGTGTAGAACCTAAAGAATCTACTAGTAGGGTATTATATAACAAAGTAATATAGTGCACTGTAACAAAGCAATTGTATCGAAGCTAGCAAAAGAAATAATTTTCAAGTAGAGATTGATGTAACTCACCATACGAGATCGTGGGCAGATCTTTCTCTTTCTCTCAACTCCTGGGGAGTGACCATGAAGAGGCATCCCTGCTTCATGGGAGAAGCTCCACACTTCAAGGAAGAATCTGCCATATGGAAATTGGACCGGGCTTTTATAGTTATGAAGTGATGGACTGGTAGTCACAAATTTACAAGCCGGCAGTCTAGCTTATCTGTCAAGTCCTGCTTCAAAAGCAGGGTGTGTATTCAAAGTTTGGTGAACCAGGATGGTTTTAGCATAATTTAACACCAAGACAACACCCTGGGTTGACCAGTAGTCAATAGCTTGATTGGATTTTAGATTTTATCAGGGTGGGCCTACCTATCCTGCCACAGTCATCTTAGCAGAGATGAACTGCTGTGTCAATTGGTAAGGTGTGGGTTAACCCCAATGGGCAGCTAATGGTGTGGGATACCTCTTTGGTCAGTTGGAGTCAGCTGTCCCAGCTGTGTCCCCTCCCAACTTCTTGTGCAACCCCAGCCTGCTCGCTGGCAGGGCAGTGAGAGAAGCAGAGAACGCCTTGATGCTGTGAAAGCATTGCTCAGCAATAACAAAAACATCCCTGAATTATCAACGCTGTTTCCAGCACAAATCCAAAACACAGCACCATATGGGCTACTATGAAGAAAACTTTATTCCAGCCAAAACCAGTACAGAAAGGAAAGGAATGGTTGGTTGCTGGTAAAGGACAAAAGAAAATATTTGGACCTAGAAGGAAGATGATGTTCATGGAGAAGGACTAAGTTATTTATCTGAGGTACTCTAGGAAAAGAGTAGCTGGTCTTGCTAGAAGTTGCATCCCAGAGGGACTGTCTGTCTCTACTGACCTTTACATCTTACCTTTAAAAGAAACCTGGACCTTTTTCTCTGGGTTGGGTTTTTGGTTTTTTTTTAGTATATAAAAATAAGTGTGCACATGTGTTTGTGTGTGTAATGCGGGAAAATCAAATGCAAGTCAGATGTCTATGCAGTATGTTACCTCTCTCTTATACACCCCAGGTAAGTGCACAACCCAATTACTCTTTCTGGTAAGCAGTCTGAAAACAAACTAATCAGGGACTCATGGGAAAGTAGGTAGGAACATATAATGTATTCAGAAGGGACGGCAGAATTATTAGGGTAGCGCTTGTTAATGGGAATTCTGAGTATAAATTCTCCCTAGTCATTTGAGCAAAATAGTCTATATTATGTCTGCACAGTCCTAGAGTAATTTTCCTGTTGTCTACTGTACTCTGGATTTGTTCTTGTGCAGAAGAATGGCTGCCACCTCCAAAACTTCTACCCTCCATAGGTGTTGGATTACTCAGGGTACAGGGGCAATGTGTTTCAGTGGTATTTATAAATTTAGACCATGTATATGGTATTAACTGTAGGAGTCATATCCAGATGTAAATGGAGCCCATGGCACTGACTTTCTGGTGCTCATATCAGATGGAGACCTTGCTTTGTTATTGTTTAACCCCACAGTAAATACACTCATGCTAAGAAATATGGAATAAGTTTTTTTCCTTCTAGATGGAAGGGATTTTTAAAACAAGGTGTAAAGAACCATTTCATCTAGAACTTTTAATAAAGGGCAGCCAGTGGGAAACACGTAGCAAAAATGCCTTTACAAAATTTAACATGGAGAAGAAAAGTGAGCACATGGGTGGTTCTGAGTTTATAGGTTGATCTCTAGCAGAGTAAATTTGAGAGTGAAGAAACCAAGTGAGCAGATATAAGAACTGAAATGAAGCAAAATCCCTTTTCTTTCATTATGTAATTTGGGAGGAGTCAGAAAGACATTCTGTTGATTTCTTACTTAAGATCACTCCTGCTAAGAAATTAATGCTCTGAGTACATGCTGTCTCATTTCCAGTGAAAAGAATGAAGCGAGATCATAGAATCATAGAATGGCCTGGGTTGGAAGGGACCTTAAAGATCATCTCGTTCCAACCCTCCTGCTGTGGGCAGGGACACCTTCCACTAGCTGAGGTTACTCCAAGCCCCGGCCAACCTGGCCTTGGACACTTCCAGGGATGGGGCAGCCACAGCTTCTCTGGGCAGCCTGTGCCAGGGCCTCCCCACCCTCACAGGGAAGAATTTTTTCCTAATAGCTTATCTAAACCTACTCTCTGTCAGTTTGAAGCCATTCCCCCTTGTCCTGTCACTCCAGGCCCTTGTAAATAGCCTCTCTCCATCTTTCTTGTTGGTTCCCTTCAGGTTACTGGAAGGCCACAATTAGGTCACCCCAAAGCCTTCTCCTTCTCCAGGCTGAACAATCCCAATTCTCTCAGCCTTTCCTCATAGGTTGGGCTTGGTGATGTATGTGCCCAGTCTGGTTCATTCTGGCACTGATTACTTCTATGAGAAGAATAAGCAGTCCTTCAATGGATAACTTGATCTTCAGTGGAGATGTGTTGGCATCATTCCCAGTATCATTCCTGAAAAAGTAAAATAGGACAACAAGCCCGACCCACTGGGTGGAGACCCCCCACCTTTTTAAATCTGTAATGGTCACTATGGTAACAGTTGTAACCACACTTGAGCCTGAATGCGTTTCAATGACAATTGCTAATGAAACAAGCTATAATTGTACAAATTTAGGAGCCCCACCTAATAACATGAATTTGGCACTGTGTCACTTTGGTCATTCTGACTGATTATCAGTTCTCAGATATGTTGCTGACTATGGTGTGTATGAAAGAGGAGACTAATCTCAAAAGTCAAATTAATGGAATTTGAAGTCAGTGTGGACCAATTCCTGTTGGTCTATTGAACTTTTATTTTTGGTGGGAGGAGCATGTTGCCTTTCAGGTCATATAGACGTTAAGTTTCTTTGCCTATGATCAAGCATAGGGTGTAAAACAGCACTGTCCAATAGTACAGTGACCTAAAGAGAGTAGGACTTTATCGGACCTTCAGGAAGTAAGTGTAACAGAAAGCCATTATTGACATCTCTTGGCTCAAGTATTGTTGGAGTCATGTATTCACCCTTTAAAAGTGGTAGCTACCCTTGTAAGCTATTAGTTTTCTGGGCCTCATTCTCTGAGGTCAAGAAGAAGCTGTTGTTTCTCAAGAGTATTGATGGTTCTGCCATCAGTCACTGCTTTCATATAAGACACTTTGGATTCTATTATTCTAACAGCATAACCTTATTACTCGGTAGAGCTGAGTGTGAGCCAATATATTTGAGTCTCCCAGCTCTATGAATAACCGTGAATTATTTTTGAATTATCAGATTACAGAGGTGATAATTTACTACCTGTGTGGGTGTTGTGGTTCAGGTCAGGACAGACTAAACGAATGCATTAATTTCTACTCAACAGTTGGTTTTGTGTGATGGAGTTTAGATATTTATTGCCTCTGAGAAAGAATGATCAATGCAAAGAACACTTCAGAGCTACAGCAAAGGGGTTATTTCTACTTCCCCTTTCCTTGCTGACAGGAGCAGCAATTGTTAGTAGATGGAAAGAGCAGAGTGCTGAGCATGCTGGTTGTGCCGTATGAGCTTGGCCTCAAGGCCTCCACAGCCTGGCATCCCTGAAACTGCAACCTCCACAGGACTATTTTTACATTTCTGGGATTTTGTTTTGTGTGCAAATGCATATGCTTTATTAAATTCTTACTACCACTGTTAGGATCATAAACAAAGACTTTTTATTAGGTCAGATCTCTGCTACCATTGTATACTCTTGTCATCATAGTACATTTGGCAGATAATAAAGATAAGGGGCTGAAACCCTTATCCTGCAAATACTTATTTCTGTGAATAGTCCCTGTGATTTAATTTTGAGTTTTACTGCAATCAATCATGTGAGTAAACATTCAGAGGATCAGCTTCTTTTCTACATGGATTGATTATCTTGAAGTTTTCAGTGAGGCATTTGGAAATAATATATATGACATTATATATGAGATGTCCTTGTTTTTTAACAACTACCACTTCATATGAGTGAGGTGCTAGTATGTGGTTGTGTTGAGGGCATTGGCTGTAGTTCATTTGTAAGAGGGAATGGGTGCCAATGCACTAGATAATTCTTTCGCTTCCAAATTTTTCACTCTCCAGATCTGTAGGAATAAGTGTTCAGTCATGTGGAAGTCACGAGCTTCAGATGAAGTTTCATTTTAGAGCCTTTTGGCTTTGGCATAGTTTGTTCAAAACTTGTATTCATTTAAGAGCATTGCACTGTGGCTGTGAAACAAAGAATACTATGAAATTCTGCAAGTGATACTGCATAGATTTATGCATCTAATTATGTAAGTAGTAAGAAACCACATAAAAATCTCGTAGTTGCTTCTGCTTTTTTCTTAGCAGGAACGTCCTATTATTTAGAATTTCTTTTTTTTCTTTTTTATTTGATTAAGGCTAAATTAACCATGGCACCAGTTTTTATGAGCCAAATACTGTTACTGGAGTGTCTTAATCTGCAGAGAAAAAGCTCATAAATAAACTTCCCAGGTGTTCTGTGAACTCTTAAAAATCCAGTGATTGGTCTTTTGTCAACTTGGTGGGAGATGGTGGTGGGAAGTGGGGTTGCTTTTTCCCCAAGTTCAGGGTTGTTTTCTTATACTTGAAGCTTGGGAAGCTCTAGTATACTAGAGGGTGCAAACTTGCTGAGGGTGTCCTCGATCCCTTCGTATATGTCATTGATGAAGACATTAAAAAACACTGGTCCCAATACAGACCCTTGAGGGACACCACTTGTCACCAATGTCCATCAGGACTCTGTGCCATTGACCACTATGCTCTAGAGGCGACCATCCAACCAATTCCTTATCTGCTGAACAGTCCACCCATCAAATCCATCTCTCTCCAATTTGGAGAGAAGGATGTTGGGGGGGGGGACACCGTGTCAAAGGCTTTACAGAAGTCCAGATAGATATCTGTAGCCCTTCCCTTGTTCACTGATGGAGTCACTCCATCCTAGAAGGCCACTAGGTTGGTCAGGCAGGACTTGCCCTTGGTGAAGCTGTGCTGGCTGTCCCAAATCACCTCCCTGTCCTCCATGTGCCTTAGCACAGCTTCTAGGAGGATCTGTTCCATGATCTTCCCAGGCACAGAGGTGAGGCTGACAGGTCAGTAGTTCCCAGGGTCCTCCTTTCTGCCCTTTTTAAAGATGGGGACAATGTTTCCCTTTTTCGAGTCACCTGGGATTTCATCTGACTGCCAGGACTTTTCAAATATCATGCAGAGTGGCTTGGCAACTGCATCGGCCAAATTCCCTCAGGACTCTGGGATGCATCTCATCGGGTCCCATACACTTATGTACATTCAGGTTCCTCAGGTGGTCATGAACCTGATCTTCACTTGGAGTGGGAAGCAGTCTGCTCCCCAGTCCCCATCTTGCAGTCCATCCACTCAAGAGGTGTGGGAAGAGAGGTTGCCATTGAAGACTGTGGCAAAAAAGTTGTTAAGTACCTCAGTCTTCTCCTTGTCCATAGTTACCAGTTTACCAGCAATGTTTATCAGTGGGGGTACACCTTCTTTCACCTTCCTTTCCCGGTTAACACACCTGTAGAAGCCCTTCCTGTTATTCTTTGCATCCCTTGCCAAGTTCAGTTCCAGCTTCATCTTGACCTTCCTGATCCCATCTCCTCACAACTGTCATGTGAAAAGAGGAGATTTCCTCAACCCTTAGTGTTTGATTTGTCTGTCAGCGCCCCAGGAAAGCCAAGATCCTTGCGCCCGACCAGTCTGTCAGCATCCCGTTACGGGGACCCTTCACTGAACAGTTCATTAGGTCGGAGGGCTGTTCAACTGACTTGTTCAGGGGCACATGCCAACAGAGAGATCCCCTCCTGGGTCTCCACACCTTCATTTGAGTATGTTACCCACTGCCGGTGACTGCTAGCACCCTTGAAAGACTCACATTAACACTTTACTGAATAACACTCTTTATTAATAAAATTGTGACAGGTTAAGGTTCGAGGGTTGCCAGTGACAGTATCTGACTGCAATAATGTATTCAAAGCAACATACTAATGAGCTCTAATTCCCAAGGAAAGCTGGCTCAAGAGAATCATTCAGCACGCACAGAATATGGTTCTTACCCAGTAGGCCCGTGTGGGGGAGAGGCAGGTTCAGCCTGTCAACTGAAGTTACGATGGCGTCTTCCCCGACTTGTCCCCATTCTTAACTCACTTTTATACTATTTATTTATGTTTAGGTGGAGCTTGAGTGACTTTAGTCATACATCTTACTCAGTGAGGGGTGGTCATACCTTGGGGGCAGATATCTCAGTATAGTACCTGAGATAACCTTGGGATGGGGACGTGTCAGTCCAAGGAGAGGGATTTCACCACGGTTGCTGATTCACCAGCAAGATGTCTACCTTTATCTCCCTTGGTTTTCAGCTGCTGTGCAGATTATCAGCTCAAAAGTTCCACTGAGTTCTTTCCTCTGCAAGGGTTTTGACAGAGTCTGGCTGCAGGGTCTTCACTCTGCTCCACCCTCCGTTTAGTCCCCCTTAGATTGTGTGTGGGAGGTCAGGGTACCTGACCGTGTTCCGTTCAGGGAGTAGCAACTGCATTTCCCCCTATAATTTCTGTACTGTTATAACTGTGTCTATAACTTTCCACTTTTCTTTAATTTTAACCCCAGTCTTCTTCCCACAACAACTGTACTTCATCTCTAAACTCTTCCCAGGTCACCTGTCCCTGCTTCCACTGCCTGTGCATTTGCTCCTTTCTCTCTAGTTTGACCAGCAGGTCCCTACTCAGCCATGCCAGTCTCTTGCCTTCATTGCCTGATTTCTTGCTCATGGGGATCACTAGCTCTTGTGCTCTATAGACGACTTCATGCCAGCTCTGTTCTGTTCCCTTGTCCCCAAGGGCAGTCTCCCAGGGGATCCCACTCTCTTCCTGAAGAGCTGGAAGTTTGCTTTTCTAAAGTCCAGGGTCCTGACTTTACTCTTCACCTGACCCATATCCCTCAGGACTGTGATGTATGATCACTGCAGCCCAGGCCGCCTCCAATCTTCATGTCCCCGATTAGCTCACTGACGTTGGTGACAATTGGATCCACTATCTCATCCCCTCTGGTAGAGTTGTCTATGGTCCATGCAATTATTTTTAAAGCCTTAATTTATTAGAAAGCGTTTCATCTTTTTTAAAGCTTTTCATCTTTTTTAAATCCCCATTTCACATGGGGATTAGCTTTCAGAAATGCTGTCCCCTCAGCTGCCAGTGACTTTGGATGTAAAGCTAGGTGCTTGACACTTTTGTAAATGAGACCCTAAATGATTTGTATTAATTATTAGGATCAGATGAATCACCTGTGCAGTTAAGATACTGTCCTTTTAGTAATATTCTCTTATTCATGAGAATTCATATTGAAGGGATGACAATTTCTTATGAGTATCAGATGACAAGTATACCAAGTCTCCATTTCCTAAGATTTGCTCCACTGATTTGAAAATTACGTATTGACTCAAGTGTTCTCTTTTGGTTTTGCTTTGAAGCTATTTCCACACTAAACTCTCAGTGCTGGTTTTGACGGAAAACCCCACAATCTCTTCAGTTGTTCAAATACAGGGAACATTAAAACATCTCTGCAAATAGATATAACAGATGGATGATGGGATTTTTCAGCTGCAGTGTGTGCTCTGACTTTTCAGGATGGCTCTGTAGCTTGAAATCCTGGTCGCGCTGGAGAACCTCAGTTCACTTTTCAATATTAATATGAAACCTTGGTTGTTCATGTAGGTGTCTAAGCATGGGGTAGTTCTCTTCTGAACTACAGATTTTGGTCCATCAGTTATCATAGTTAATAGTTACATTAACAAACCCAGTAAAATTCAATGACATGTCAGTTTCCTGGGGAGACCAAAGTATTTTTTTCCTTTTCTTAAAGTATATTAAAAAATAATTTCTGTAATCACGTTTTACATGTATCTGGAAGACCTGCCAGTTTTAATGTGTTTCTGTTTTCTGTCAGACATCTCTCAAAGTCTAAGACTTTTGTCCATTATGAAAGATAACTAGGAAATGTATGGATCAACTCTTTTGTCTGCTGTTCCTACCAATCATGGGCTTTGAATGTGAGTTGGGTCTTCAGATCCTCTCTGGGTTTTTGTTTTGGTTTGAGTTTTTTTGTGTGGTGGTTTTGGGTTTTTTTAGCAACATACTGTCTCCCTGCTTTTCTCCTATACTTATAAAATCTCTACTTTCAGAGAGAAGTTGTAAAGGAATCTTTTTTGTCTTTAACGTTTCCTTCTAGTATGGAAGTCTACATGCTAGTAGTCTAGTATGCTCCATATACTCAGCTGAAAAGAAAACCCTTTGGTTTCCTTACCAAAATGTTCTTGTGCTGCAGGTGGCTACAGGTATATGATACAAGTTAGTTTGTCATCTTTGGAACACATTCGAAAGGCAGATTCTTCAAAGAGGGTGAGCTTTGCATCAATACTATGATTAACAGGTCTGGTTCTGCCTCCTTCAGCTTCTGAGACCTTAGAGATCTTTTGCAGATTCTACTTTGAGGTAAGCAACAACTTTTCCTTATTTTAATCCTCCACTTGACAATAAAAGGCGCTAATAAGTACTGTGCCACTTTACCTCTGCTGAGGATCTGACCTTAACTAGCAGAGCTCTATTAAATTTCTATAAATAAAAAATTGGAGAAATCTCTAAAAGCAAATCAGTTATCAAAACTTGTAATAATTCTGCAGCTAATAAAGTAGAGGAGCAGGAGGGTAAAATGATACTCATGGTTTAATCTTTCAGTGACCTCTTATTTATGATCTGCTTGGTGGTGTTGGCTTGTGTGGTTTTCTTTGTCTGGATACTCTTCTACCATTTTTCAGCCTTCAGGAGTGGAGCTATTGCATGTGGAGCTTTGCATCAGGAGCTTAAGTTTAAAAATAAAATATCAGGCTGCCTTTCTGAAGATCCAGACATAGCATACACACACAGATGCAATCAAACTGACCATATCCATTACTGCTTTCAGAGCAATGGACAATGAAAAATGAAGAGTCTCGTTCCTCAAAACAAAAGAGGAAAAAATGTAATGCTTCTGCACCATTGGATACCAGTTTGTAAAGAGTGTGAGAGACCCATCCTCAAAAAGAGGACTGAAAAGCGGTAAAGCTACATGACTGTCAGGCATTCTTCATGCTGTTTTCTTCAGCTCCTGATAGAGGTGCTGTAATCAAGATAACAACATCCACTACTTTCCCTTCCTCCAACAAGCCAGTCATTTTATCATAGAAGGCAATCAGGTTAGTGTTTCCAATCCCTTTGTTTGTGCTATCCTCCATATGTGTGGGCATACCTTCCATGAGAATTTGCTTCATAACTTTCCCAGGATATCGCGGGTATTCTTATGAATTAAAGAAAAAAAGAAAAAAAGTCACAAACAAACAACCCCACCAACACCACCCCACCCCAAATCAAAATGAACACAAACCCCAAATCCCAAATAAGAACAAAGGGGGGGAGGGGAGGAGCTACAAACAAGATACCCTTTCTCAATTTCTAATAAGTTTCGAATTTTTTTCCCCCTTGAACTCTGCTGAACAGTAGAAAAATGAGTAAGTTGTCCAACTGTTAAAAGTTTGAGAACAGAGTTAAAAGGATTGAGCAGTTTGGGTATAATGGTTTTGAGAGAAAAGCCTCCCAGAGCCTACAATGTTTTGGGTTTGTTAATAGTTATGAGTCCTTGGTAAGAAAGCTCTTCCTCACCTATCCCCTTTATAAAACTCCCTTTTAAAATTGTATATCCCTTTCCATCTTCCTCCTCTCCCATGGGCTTTAATTCTAGGCTCTGCAGACATTTGGTTGAGTTGGCCTAAATTCTTTAGCAAAAGGCCTAAATTCTGTACAGCACACTGAAAATGGCAACTGCATTAAAAACAAACAAACTCCACAAACAAAAAACCCCAAACAACAAGTTATTATCTTGTGTTTGGTGTATGATTTACCTACCTGCTGCCAAACTGTAAACTTCCCATGTGCTACAGAAGCTTCCATTTGTAACTTGCAATAAATTAATATTGGGATTTTGGCGATCAAGGTACAGAAAGGTTAAGTGGTGTAACAGGAAGGGATTTGAATCTGGAAACCCATATTCAGTTTCTGGCTCTGTCAGAGACCAGCTGTGTGATCTGAAACCAGTTCACCAGTCTGTGCTTCTGTCTGATTACTTGAAGTAGTAAGACTCTTCATGGTAAAGATGCTCACTTAGCTTGTTTTTCACACAGAGTGTAACACAAATGTGGGCTCAACCTATATAATTCAAATAAGCGATTATCAGCTGCACAGAATATAAATGGAATATTAGATGTGCTACTTAGAATATGTAACTGCCATTTTGTTTCTCACTTGTCTCAGTTTAACGAGACAGAAATGTTTTGTTAGGAGGGCGGGATATGGGAAAAAAACCCCCAAGCTTCTCCCCCTGAGTAACTACAACTTCGAAATCAAGAGGCTCCAGTCAAAAGGTGTGGAAAAGAAAAATAACAGCTCTTTACTAAAGAAGATATATATATAAATAAATAACACAACAACAACAACAACAAAAGTAACAATCCTGTAACCAAAACTCCCACCAAAAGCAATTAAGTACTTTTTTGCCTTTCGGCACAGTTATAACCACACCCAACAGGGGACACTGTTGGATCTCCGGAGGAGCAGAGCCTGCAGTTGCTCTCTAATGGTCACCAGGGGGTGCTGCTGGGCCTCCAGAGGAGGTGAAGCTGCAGTTGCTCACCATNTTCAGAATATCAGTTAAAGGTTTCAGTCAGACATGCATTATAAAGCAATGTACAAACTGGCTCAAGTTCAGACAATTTTGACTAGAAAACAGATGAGCAGAAGGACAGAATGTAGGTAGAGGCATAAGCACTAAAAACAGAAGTCAGTTTTCATAAATTCACGTCAAAGTAATCATATTTAGTAATGCGTGTGCATGACAACAGAACACTTGCTTTTAAAGAAGGAACCAAAAGAGCTGGTAATTTCCATGCTGAGTTCTTCCCAAACCTAAGAAAAAAGGAGGAAAGTAAGGAGAAGGCTTAAAAAAATTAAAAACAAAAGAAAAGAAAGAAAGAAAGAAACAAACCTGAGTTCTCCACCCTTGACCCCTGACCCTTGGCCTTGGGTAGAGGGAAACAAAAGAGTCCTGCTTCTTGGTTAAGGTCTGAGCCAGCAAACAATAAAGCCTGAACCTTATTCCACCCCAGCCAGGGTGGTGTGGAAAAAATTCACCAGAAGCTGAAAAAGTAAAAGAAAAACTTGTCATAAGTTCACTTGTTTTAAAAACTAAACACGGAATTTTTCCCTTCCCCTGCCCCACGGTGTGTGTGAGTGGGGGCAATGTTTCAATGGGCAGACTGGTTTTGCCTTGGGTATTTGCGAAGCACAAAAGAAGTGGCCAACAGTTTGACATTCCA
>VXAY01007097.1:113015-123825 GCA_013399855.1 Oxyruncus cristatus | reverse complement strand
GCCCGCCTGGCAGCGCTGCTCGGCGACAACGCCCGCCGCCTCCGCCGCCTCCAGAGACAGCTCCGCCGCTGCCGCTGCGGGGCCGGCCGGGCCCCCGCCGCCGCCGGGCACGGCAGCGGGAACGGCCTGGAGCGGACACAGGTGACCGCGGCGGGAATGGGCCCCGGGGAACCGGGAAGGGCCGCGCGGTGAGAGGGACGGGGACAGCGGTGGGATCCGGGGAATGGGGACCTGCCCCAGGGAACGGGGACAGGGACCTGCGAGATGGGGACAGGGCCGGGCCCCTGGGCACAGGGACGAGACACAGGGATGGGGAACAAGCACCAGGGAATGGGGGTGGGCCCCGGGAACAGGGACAGACTGACAGTGACAGGGGCAAGCTCTGGGGAACGGGAGTGGAGATGAGCCCGAGAGAATGGGAATAGAGATGAGTTCTTGGTGACAGGGACGGGCCCCGGGAATGGGGATTGGGATGAGCCCGCGGTGACTGGTGTGAGGGGAAACACCTGAGCCTCACCGGGGTGCCTGGGAATGTCCCTCATGACACAGCTCCGTCTGTAGGAGCTCCGGACCCTGCAGGGCTCTCCTGGAGCACCGGTGGGGCTTGGAGGGGGATGAGGTTGGGATCCCTGTGGTGGAGCCTCCTGTGCTTCCAGGTGCCAGCGGCGGGCGAGGCGGCCGTTCTGCCCGAGCAGGAATGGGGGAACACAGGGAGCCGGGAGCTCCATGGGATCGCTGTGAAGGGGAATTATGAGGCCACGGTCCCTCTCGGGGAGGATCAGTCAGATCATGTCAGAGACATCATCATCCCTGGGCTGATCCAGCTCCCGAGCCCTCCCCACGCGGAATGTGGGGGGATTCCAGGTAACTTGTCCTGAAGCCGGTGTTCCTGCACCATTTTTTTTCTGGGATATGGGCCATACATGGACCAAACAGGCAGGGATTTGCTGCAGAGAGTCCTAAATTTTAGCACTGATTAATTTGGGGCTAAAGTTTTAGAGGCTGAGTGTTGGACAGACACTTCCTGGGAAATCCTGTGCCTGATTTGACTGACTCTGTCCTGTGATATTGGATCATCCTGGGATCCCAGGATTCCCCTTTGGCTGAGCCTCACCATCAGTCCTCATCCCATCACTCCCTCCTCCGCAGGGCCTGGAGATGCCAATTCCAAATCCACGCTGCTGCCACCGGATGAGGACAGGGAGGATCCTGGGATCCCTGAGCTGCCGGAGAAGGGAGTGGTGATGGGACAGCTTGGTGACGGTGAGTGACAGTGGTGGGGGCTGAGGATGGGCACTAAGGACCCACTTGGACTGCATGGGGTCTGTCAGGATGGCAAGGCTCAGGGAGAGCAGCTCTGGGACTGGCTGCCTGCAGGTGGATGCTCCCTCCTTCTCCGGGGAGGTTTTGCTTTGATCCTTTTCCCTGGATTTGCCCACTTAAACTCCACCATTCCTGACAGAGTTCCTTCCAGGATGGAGGACTCTGCAGCTCAGCTTTGCCTTCATTTTCCTTCTGGTTTGGATTCTTTGTGAGGATTGTATTGTCAGTCCATTGTGTCCATCGTGTCCAGCATGTCCAGGGCAGTGGTGGAGTCCCCATTCCTGGAGAGATTTAAAGCTGTGTGGATGTGACATTTGGGGACATGAGGCAGTGGTGGCCTTGGCAGTGCTTGGTTAATGATTGGATTTGGTGATCTCAGAGGGCTTTATAACCTCAGTGATTCCATGATTCCATGTCTCTGAGGTCCAAGCTGCCCTGAAGTCCCCCTCTTCCCAGAAAAACCTTCCTGCTCCCTTTTGTTCTGTGCCGGTTCCTCTCACTGACAGGTGTTGGGGAATCTCTCCTGCTCCCACTCTGGAGCTGTGGGCACAGGAGAACTTCCCTTCCCGGGCGTGAACTGCTGTGTCTCCGCAGGTGAGATGATCGTGATCAAGAAGGAAGAGCAGCAGCCGCAGGAGGACGGGGCCGAACTCCTGGCTCTGCCCACGGCCCCCACGGAGAGGCTGGACGAGGAGGTTCCCCCGAGCCAGGAGCAGCCGGTTCCCTGGGAGAGCCACGCCATGGCGGGGCCGAAGGGGGCCGGGGCAGGACTGGGGGAGTTCTCCCTGGGGGAATTCAAGCCGGTGGTGGTGCCGGTGGAGGCTCATCCTGCCCCGGGGCTGCCCTTCCCCATGGAGCACGCGCTGGGCGCAGGGACGGAACAGCCCTTCGCCCTTCCCCAGGGAATGCCGCTGGGAGAAGACCCCGGCGCCGAGGGGGCCTCGCCGCAGCCCGGCTGGGAGCAGCACGATCCCTGCGCCGCCGGGGACGATCCCAGGGCGCTCCCGCCGGGCTGGAAGAGCGTCCGGCTGACGCGCAACCTCCTGGCGCGGCAGCAGAGGAAGAGCAACGGCTCCTTCATCTGCTCGTCCTGCGGGAAGAGCCTGGCGCACCACGCGGCGCTGCTGCGGCACCAGCGCCTGCACACGGGCGAGAGGCCCTTCCAGTGCCCGGACTGCGGCAAGAGCTTCAACGAGAAGTCCAACCTCAACAAGCACTACCGGATCCACACCGGGGAGCGGCCGTACCGCTGCCCCTCCTGCGGGCAGGGCTTCGTGCAGAAGCACCACCTGCAGAAGCACCAGCGCATCCACGGGCCGCCGCGGGGCGCGTGGCCGGGCCGGGCGGCGCGGGCCAGCGCCGCCGGGGAGCGGCTCTACCGCTGCATCGAGTGCGCCGAGAGCTTCCCCCAGAAAGCGTCGCTGGAGGAGCACCAGCGCCGGCACACCCAGCAACGGCCCTTCCAGTGCCACGGCTGCACCAAGAGCTTCCGGCACCGGCAGTCGCTGAACCACCACCAGAAGGTGCACGCCGTGGCCGGCTCCCCGGCCGGCGGCTTGTCGGGACACAGGCGGGAGCTGGAGCCCTGCGGGGCTCTGGGCCAGGACAGTCGGGAGCCAGAGGGCTNGCGGGAGCTGGAGCCCTGCGAGGCTCTGGGCCAGGACAGTCGGTAGCCAGAGGGCTGGAGGAGGGAAGGCAGCTGGTGTCACATCGCCGTGGGACTCGTGGCACCACCGGGGGCTCCACGAGGAGGAGGAAGGATGTGCTGCGTGGGCTGGTCACGAGGCAGCAGAGGAGGGGCAGTGGCTGGAGCCGAGCCAGGCGGTGCCACTGCCCTGTGGGCTCAGTGGAGCAGTGGCTGTGTTGGATCCCGGGGAATGGTGGAATTCAGGGTTGTTGGAACACTGGCAGCCTGGAGGGAGGTGGCCTGGGAGTGGTCACTGGCCTGGGGCTGGTTGATGGTCTGGGAGTGGTCAGTGGTCCTGGGGTGGTTGGTGGCCCAGGAGTGGTCAGTGGCCTGGATACACTGGGAGGTCTGGGCTGCAGTTGGGATCAGTGGATGAACCAGGAAGAGACTTGGATAAAAGATTCATGGTCTCCTGTTGTGCTCCAGGGGGTGGGCTTGGGGTGGGCTCAGGAGGTTGGAGAGGGATGGGGCTGGAAAGGGATGGGGGTCGCTGCCTTCCTGGGGGATGAGGGGGGGAGGAATGTGGAGCTGTCTGAAGGGAATTTGGAGTGGTCCCACAAGGATCCCCACAGAATGCTCTGTAGGATCTGGGCACCACGGGACGCCCTGGGAATGCTGAGGGACACACTCCCCTGCCCATGGCAGCCAGGGCCACTTCATCCCCTGCCCTTCCCCGCTCCCCTCGGCCGCTCATCCTTCTGCCTGCAGAGGCCTCGTCCTTTCTGCCTGGGGTCCCTTCTGGGACCATTCTCCCAGGGGCTCCATAGGGATGGAGCTGCCAGCAGTGATTCCAAAAACCCCCCAACCTGGTCAGAGCTATCCTGGCTGATCTCAGTGCGTCCAGCCCCGGGCGTTCCCACGGGCACTGGCACAGCCCCCAAACCAGCCAGACATAGAGGCAAATACTTTATTAATTCCACATCCTGAGAAAGGGATTGTGAATGTCATAGGAAATGCTGGTCCTGGTTGAAACAGCTTTGGAAGTGCCTGCCTGGGGCTGCTGGCCCGAGGGGAGCACCCACCGGCACCACCAGCTCAGTCATGGGATCCCCTGGGATCCACAGGGATCTCTACCCCTGCAGGAATAACCAGCCACTGGCTCACTGCCACATCCATGGTAGTCCATATGGTAATCCATATGCAATCCATAAGGCATCAACCGCCCCCACATCCCGTCAGGAACACGAAGTGACCCATCTGCCCTTGTCACCCCTCCTGCTTCCCTCCCACTGACGTCTGGGAGTGCTTCACTCTGCAATCCCAGGGGCAGGAATTGTGAGACAGTGGCCTGGAGGAACTGTGGGACATGGGGTGTGTTCCCATGGAGCAGCTTGGAGACTGCTGTCCCTCCCAGGGGGCAGGGAGGCAGCTGAGGGGCACACCTGGATGTGGCACAGCTCCCAAAGCTTCCCACAGCAGCACCATCACACCTTGGGAATGAAAAATCACACCAGGAAAGAAAGATGGGAAAAGCCAACCGGGTCCCAGCCTCACTGCTTGGAGAGGGACAGAAACTTTGGGATATCAAGTAACTACATTAAACAACTCAAGAAAGACAAAAAACCCCCTGGAAAACTAAATTCAAGAGTCCCAACAGCTTCTCTGTTGGGTCCTTGTGGCGATGGCACCGGGAGGGACGTGTTCCCTGTGCACCAACAGTGCGTGGGTGAGCGTGGGGCTCAGGCCACGGATGCAGTTCCGGTGGCTCTGGGGATGCCGGAGCAGTGCCAGGCCTGGCTTTCACCGGCTGCCTCCGGGCAGGTCTCACTCCCCTCCGGCTGAGGTAGCTGCGGAACTGTTTTCCCGTAGGAGATGAGCTGTGGTTGGGAAGTGGGAGCAGGAACCAGTGGCTGCCATGGCTGATCCATGAGGATCAGGTACTGCTGGCAGCACAGGGCTGGCTGACCCATCAAGTATTCCCAAAATGACTGCATCCATGCAGCATGGTCCCAGGAGTGCCTGTGGACTCCCTGATGGACTGGCCAGGACCCCTGGAATATGCAAGATCAGAACAGTGGGGTTTGATTTGTTCTGTGGATCTTCCACTGCAGAGCTCCGGCGTTGCCAACCCGCTGGGGGGATTGGTGGATCTCCTCCCTGGGATGGGGTGTGACAAGCGTGGCCAGGATGGGGTGGGGTCTCCCTTCATCGAACATCTTGGGCAGGAAGCTTGGTCAGTGGAGCGAAGGGCTCCTTGGGAATGCTGCCACTCCATTCCCTTCTCCCTGTCCTCTTCAGTTGTGTTCCCAACGCGAGGGGTCAGTTCCAGTGTCAAAGAATGGGAGAGCTCAGCTGCTGTTTGACCTGGTCATCTCCCAGGCACGTCAGCCTGGCAAAATTCCAAGCATCAGCCAATGGGCACAAGAGTCAGTGGAATGGTGAAGCATTTCAGATCGCTGGAGGCTCCTGCAATTTGCTCTCTGTGGTGGTCTCCATGCTTCCCATTCCTTCTACAACTCTGGGAAGCTCCTAAAACGCAGCAGATTCCCATCCCTGGTGCCCCACCGCACGTAAACCCAACGCTCACAGCTTCTCTCCAGGGCCACACAGTTCGGATCCACCCCGTGGTCATTTCTCCATCATCCCCGACAGTGCCGCCCTCGTTCCCAGCCGGACCACGGGCCGCACGGCTCTCCCGACGCAGTTGGGAAGGGGGCAGCCCTTGTCCGGGAGCTCCAGCTGTGTCGCTCCCAACAGGAGCACGTTGGGTGGACCCGCTTTTGTTGGCCTGGGGCTCGTGTTCCCCTTGGAAATGTTCCTCTGGGCCGCAGGAGCCGCGGGACGCTGGGATGCTGGGATGGCAGCGGCGGGCTGGGCGTTTCCCGCCGCCCGGAGCGCGCCCACGGCTCGCTCGTGGATCTTCTCGTGGCGCAGGAGGTGGGTGTGGCGGGTGAAGCACTTGTTGCAGGAGCTGCAGCAGTAGGGCCGCTCCCGCATGTGGGTGCGGAGGTGCCGCTGCAGCGACACGGAGCAGGACAGGATCTTCTTGCAGTAGATGCACTTCATCTTGGGATTCGGCGGCCGCGCGAGCCTGGCGCCGGACAGGCCCCCTCCGTCCGGCTCCTCCTTGGGCTGGCCCAGCCAGGCCCCCCCGGCGTGGATGCCGTTGCCCAGCCCGTGGGCGCCGCCGCAGAGGTCCCTCCGCGGGCGGACGCGCAGCTCCGGGTGGACGTTCCCCCAGACCTTGGCTCCGAAGGCCCTGTCCTTGACGTGGATGCTCCGGTGCAGGTCCAGGTGCCGCTTGTCGGTGAAGCCGATCTCGCACACGGGGCACTCGTAGGGCCCCTCCTTGGCGTGGCTGCGCTGGTGGATGATGAGGTTGATCTTGAGGCGGAAGCGCTTCCCGCACTCCGTGCAGGGATGGCACCATTCCCGCACGTACCCGCGCCGGCAGTTCCCCATCAGGAGGCTGCTGGTCTCGCACCGGTTTGGCTTCTTCTTGCTCTTGGCTTTGACTGGCTCATTTTTGGGGCACTTCTGTATCTCCAAGCCGGGACAGGAATCCTCTGTGGAATCCTCTGGCAGCACCTCAGGCTCCTCTTCCTTCACCTCCATGTTGTCGGGAGAATCCTCTTCACATGGCATTTCATCTTCCAGTAACGAGGCTTCCTCTGGAACAGAGGGACACCGGGTTTGTGTCACCGGGTGTGACACAGGCCCAGGGCAGTGCCTGTCCCTGCGCTGGCACTGCTGAGGCACCTCCAATCCTGGGGCAGTTCTGGGCCCCTCAGGACAGTAAAGACATGGAGGGGCTGGAGCGTGTGCAGGGAAGGGAAGGAGCTGGGAAGGGGCTGGAGCAGCAGGAGCAGCTGAGGGAGCTGGGGGGGCTCAGCCTGGAGCAAAGGAGGCTCAGGGGGGACCTTCTGGCTCTGCAAGTCCCTGACAGGAGGGGGGAGCCGGGGGGGGTCAGGCTCTGCTCCCAGGGAACAGGGACAGGAGGAGAGGGAACGGCCTCAGGCTGGGCCAGGGGAGAGGCAGGTTGGATATTGGGAAAATTCCTCCTGGCACAGCTGCCCAGGGCAGGGGTGGAGTCCCCATCCCTGGAGGGATTTCAGAGCCCTGTGGATGTGGCCGTTGGGGACATGGTCACTGGTGGCCCATGTCCTGATGGTTGTCCTTCTCCTCCCCCATTTCCAGCCCATCGGGGCTCTGGGAGCTGCCTCCCGTCTGCCAGACCCCATGTCCCCAGCACAGGGGGACTCACCTGTGTCGGGATCCGCGAGATCCTCCGGATCCTCCTCCATCTCCATCCCTGGCTGATGGTCCCCCAGAGACATGACGTTCATCACCAGGATGGGGAGTTCTGTTTGCAGGGAAGAGGGATTTGAAAGACCCATGGAGAGCTCCCAACTCCAGCGTGAGGAACTGGAGATTGCCAGGAGTGTGTGGAAAAGCCGGAGAGAGCTGTGGCTCAAGAGCCACAGTGTGGGTTAGATATTGCAAAAATTCCTCCTGGGAAGGGCTGTCCAGCCCTGGCACAGCTGCCCAGGGAAAGGGGGGAGTCCCCCATCCCTGGAGGGATTTCAAAGCCCTGTAGATGTGGCACTTGGGGACATGGGCAGTGGTGGCCTTGGCAGATGCTGGGGAATGGGGGAAGTTGATGGTCCTAGAGGGCTTTTCCAACCTCATGGATTCTAAGGAAAGTCTGCGTTGGGAGGAACTGGAGTGAAGCCGCACATGGACCAAAAGCAGAGGGAGGGCTGGGAGAAGGACACCAAGGTGCCATGTGCCATCACCTCTATGGAGCAGCCTCATCCCACCATCTCCACAGGCTGTATTCCCATGTCCAGGCCCTCGACCCCCTTCCATTGTCCCATGCCAGTGACCCAAGGCTCCCACTCCTCCCTGGTGATGCTCCTCTGAGCACCAGGACCAGCTGTGCCCTCTGCCATGGGCACTGCCAGAGAAACACACCCCCCTGGCACCCCTGGGATTCACCTGACCCAGCTTCCATGGGGACAGGACCTTCTCCCGAAGCCTCTTCCTGCTGCTCCGTCTCTTCTGGTGTCTGTGGGGGCTTCTCATTGTTGGGAACACCTGTCTGGGGGGGGTTCAGTCTGTCCCCTCTCTGTGTCCGGGGGTGTTTCTGTCTGTCCCCAGAGCGTGTCTGGGGGTGATTCTGGTTGTCCCCAGTCTGTATCTGTGGAGGTTTCTGGCTGTCCCCAGTCTGTGTCTGGGGGGGATTCTGGTTGTCCCCAGTCTGTATCTGTGGAGGTTTCTGGCTGTCCCCAGTCTGTGTCTGGGGGGGATTCTGGTTGTCCCCAGTCTGTATCTGTGGAGGTTTCTGGCTGTCCCCAGTCTGTGTCTGGGGGGGATTCTGGTTGTCCCCAGTCTGTATCTGTGGAGGTTTCTGGCTGTCCCCAGTCTGTGTCTGGGGGGGTTTCTGGCTGTCCCCAGTGCATGTCTGGGGGTGATTCTGGCTGTCCCCTCTGTGTGTCTGTGGGGGTTTCTGGCTGTTCCCAACGTGTGTCTGTAGGGGCTCCTGACCCTCTTTGTCAGGGAGCTCTTCATCCCTCTCGATCCGGGACGGGCCGCTGGGCTTGGCCATAGCACTGTCTGCTCCTGGGGCAGAGGAAGGGGGGTTTGTCAGGGTTTGGCTGCACCTTTATCCTGCCAGATTGCCCAAGTGACCCTTGTCCCCTGTCCCCAGCCCTGACACACACACAAACAGCTCCTCCCTGCCCCAACCCCGGCGGCAGAGCAGGACAAGCAGAGCAGCTCCAGCCTCCTCCTCCCACCTCAGCTCCCAGCTCCTCACTCCCCACCACGTCTCCTCTCTCACCATGGCAGGCAGGAATGTCTCTGGAAGCCTCATTGCTCCAGACCCCATCCCAACCCCTCCTGCAGGCTTTGCCTGCTTTTCTCCTTGGGATCCATCTGACACAGCACAGACATCCCCCTTGGAATGAAGGTTCACGGTGCTCCAGAGCAGTTTGATCCATGGGGTCAGCAAAGCCTGGGAGATCTCCAGGAACAGCCCCCTCCTCCTGGCACCCACCTGGGCCAGCTTCCATGGGCATTTCATCTCCCAGAGACTCCTCTGCCTGATCCATCTCTTCTGGGGCCTGTGGGGGCTCCTGTCCGTCCCCAGCCCGTGTCCGTGGGGGCTCCCGATCCTCTTTGTCACTGAGCTCTTCATCCCTCTCCATCTGGGAGAGGATGTCGGGCTTGGATATGGCATAGTCTGTTCACAGAGCAGAGGATGGGGTTACTGGCAGCTGCTGCACCTCCATCCTGACAGATTCCCAAAGGGACCCTTCTCCCCTCTCCCCAACCCCGGCAGAGACACAGAACCCTCATCCCTGCTCCATCCATGGCAGTGGAGCCACTTCCTTGGCCCTGTGGCAGAATCCACCCAGGAAAAAGATCTCAACCAACAGAGCATGAACTAAAATTCCAAAGGAGAGCGAAAAGCTTTGGCTGGAACGTTTCCTTCTAGTGGAAGGCAGGGACACCTTCCACTATCCCACGTTGCTCCAAGCCGTGTCCAGCCTGGCCTTGGACACTTCCAGGGATGGGGCAGCTTCTCTGGGAAACCTGTGCCAGGGCCTCACCACCCTCACAACCAAGAATTCCTTCCCAATATCCCACCTTCCCCTCCCCTCTGGCAGTGGGAAGCCACTCCCCCTTGCCCTGGCACTTCATCACAATGGTTCCCCGACTCTGGAATCCACTTCCATAGCCAGGAGGAGCAGCATTTCACATAGATATTTCTTTCTAAGAAATTATTTTGCATTATGATTATTATTTACTCCAAGAATACTCTCCGGTTGCTGCTCCTGGCTCACAGGCAGGAGGGAGGGGAAACTGGGGGGTCTGGCAGCCCAGGAGTGGTTCTGCCCCTGGGGGCCTGAGGGAATGGCTGGCACTGTGCCAGGGGAGGGTTAGGCTGGCTATCAGGACAAGGTTCTTCCCCTAGAGGGTGGTGGGGCCCTGGAACAGCTCCCCAGGGCAGTGGGCACAGAGCTCAGGGAGCGTCTGGATAATGCTCTCAGGGACAGGGTGGGATTGCTGGGGCTGTGCAGGGCCAAGGGTTGGACTCGTGATCCTTCCCAGCTCGGGACATTCCACGGCTCCCTGAGCCTTACCCAGGGACACCAGTGTCTCGTAGTTGCCCCTCATCACGGCCCTGTACAGGTCCTTCTGCCAGCGCTCCAGCCTCTCCCACTCCAGCTTGTTGAAATACACCGAGATGTCATCGAAGGTCAGCGGCACCTGGAACCACAGGGAACCCACCTGGCTCCACAGCCCCCGGCCACGCGGGAGCTCAGCCCCCCACCCCGGGGAGCCCCGGCACACGTTACCTTGGGGATCTCCCCGCGGGAGCCGGGGGGGAGGCGCAGGAGCCAGAAGTTCCTGTTCTTGAGGAGATTCTCCAGGTTGAGCAGGCGCTGCTGCAGCTCCCCGTAGCCCTGCAGGAGGGTGCCCAGGGCGGCCAGGCCGCTGCCCAGCTCCCCCACCAGGGTCTCGCAGGCCAGGAGCCGCCGCTCGGCACATTCCGTGCGGCTCCGCAGCTCCTGCAGCTCCGCGCCCGGCACCGCCCTGTGCCGCGGGGAGCCCGACACCTGGGGGGGACGGGGAGGGGGGTTAGGGCTCAGGACCCCCCGGCAGCCCCGAGGCGTTCCCCCAGACCCCCATCCCGCAGGGACCTGCCAGAGCCTGCCCGCCACCCCCAGGGGAGCACCGCCATCTCCACCTTCCCCTGGATCCTAAGAACAGCCCCAGACCCTGAACCAGCACCCCGGGGAGCACCCCATCCCTGCCTTCCCCAGGCCCCAAAGGAGCCCCCAGACCCTCGCA
>VXAY01007097.1:79967-97485 GCA_013399855.1 Oxyruncus cristatus | reverse complement strand
GGTCCCGAGTGGGGGGCACTCACCGGGGCGGGCTCGGGGTCGGCGCTGAGCAGCCTGAAGGCGTTCTGCACCTCGGGCCGCTGGTTGTAGGAGTCCACGGCCTGGGCCAGCGCCTGGGTGTAGGCGAGGGGGGCCGGGGCGGGGAGGGCACGGGCCCCCCCCAGCACCACCAGCAGCACCAGCGCCCACGGGCTCGGCATCCCTGTCCCCCACGGCCACCCCGGTGCCACTTTTATCCCCCCCGGGAGGTTGGGGACCCGCCCCGGGGCTTGGGTCTCCCCCAGCCCCTCCGGAAACACCCGGCCCCAAGCCACAGGGTGGCCGTTGTGCTCTGGGGACACGGAGCCGCAGGTGTCCCAATGGGTGGGCGGTGACATCGCCCCCCTCGGGCACTCCCAGGGTGTCCCCGTCCCTTGGAGCCCCTCGGCTGGGCAGGGGGGGTCGGGGGCCCGGAGCCCTGCGGGAGGGGCGCAGGGGCCGCGCTGCCGGTGCGGGGTCGGTGCCCCCCGGGCTTGCACAACCCCAGACTTGCCCCATCGCTGTTTCCCAAGGCCGGGGGTGCCCCCCCGGGCCCTCCAAACCGTGTCGGCCCCACACACACACGTCTGACCCCGAAATCTCTTTATTCCAGCTCCGTTGGGGCCGGGGCACGGCGGGATGGCCCCCGGGGGGACGCGCTGGGGGGGCGAGGCCGCGGCGGGGGCCGCGAGGAGGAGGAGGAGGAGGAGGAGGATGAGGAGTGACCTGGATCGGCGCCGAAGGTTCTCGGGGTGCCAGGGGAGCGCGGTTGGGCGCTGCCACCGGGCTGCTGTGGGGAGAAATAGGGTGGGCTTCACTCCAGAGCCCAAAATCCGACCCCAAAGTGAGGGACACACGTGTGTCCCCCCCCAGGATGGGGGTCCCGGAGCCCTCACCGGCTCCTGGCCACATTCCACCATCGACAGCGGCACGTCGGGCAGGAAGGTGAACACGGACACCTGGGCCGAGCACCGCTGCACCTGGGGACAAGGGACCCTCAGCGCCTCGGGGACCCCGCTGTGCCCCCCCGGGTCTGGGGACCCCCGTCCCAGCTCACCCTGCCCGGGCGGCCCCGGCAGCCGCGGGGGTCCGGCGGGGCTTTGGGGCAGGGCGGCCGCCGGGCCGTGAAGTTGATGCTGAAGTGGGTTCCCCAGTCGAAGCTCTGCCGCGAGAAAAGATCCATCGGGATCCCCGCGGGATCCCCACGGGACGGGGGGCTGGGGGCTCCCACCTGCACCCTCACCTTCCCCCCCGCGTCCTACCGTCCTGCTGACTCCCAGCAGCTTGAGCAGCCGCAGGTCCTGCCCGTGGGTCTCCAGCACGGAGCGGGCCAGGTCTCGGGGGGCCGGCATTCCCGGCGGGATCGCGGCGCCCGCCGCCAGCAGCACCGCTCCCAACAGCAGCGCCATGAGAGCGGCAGAGCAGGGAATCCTCTGCCGGCCCGGGATCGGCCCTCGGCTCGGGGCCCCCCGGCTCCGGCTCCAGGGTAAACGCGGGCCCCCCGCTCCGTGGGAAGGGCTCGGGTTGTCGGTGTTGTCCTTGGCCCGGAGCCGGGAGGAGCTCGCCCGGACCTGGAGGGGATGCGGCGCTGCCGGAGCTCGGCAGGGCCGATCCCCCTCCATGGCCCCTTCCCTGGGTCTGCTCCCAGTTTCTGGCACGATGGAACAACCCCTGTCCTGCTCCTCCCGAGCTGGGACCGAGAACATCCCCCCAGTTCCCAGGGAATAGAACCAGGAGCCCCCTTCCCTTTCCTGCTTGCTTTACATTATTTTGGGTTTTTAAAAATCTCTCTCACCCTGCTCAGATTCATCCAAACACCCCATCCCCAGGATTTCCTTGGATTCCAGAACCCTGGATTTACCAAGGACTGCAGTGGGTGAATCCCACTCTCCCAGTTTGCATTCCCTGGGTGACTGGGGCTCATTTCCCCCAAATTCAGTACTTTCCTGTCCCCTTTGGGGCCAGGAGCTCCCCTTTCCCTTTGCTTCATCCTCAGTGGAAAAACAAAGGAATCCCTGGGGAAGGAATCCCAGAGAGAGCGGCTGGGGCACACCAGAATCCCCTGGGATCTTCCTGGGAGCAGCACCCTGGAATCCCGTGGGACATCGACAGCCCCGAGCTGCTGCTCTTCCAAGGGTATTTGATCCAGTATTCCTGTTCTTATGGACACATATCGTGGGTGGGAGATGTGGGAGGGAGAAAGGATGATGGAACACCAGGAGAGCAGCTCATCAGAGCCTCCTCTGCACATGGAGAACATCAGGATAAGTCCTGGAGAAGAGAAGGTGCCATGAGCAACAACTTTGTTCTGATCCCAATGTTCCTGGGTGGGTTTTTCCCTTTCTAAAGCCTGAGCAGCATGGAAAGCCTAAAGGAATTCCCATTCCCGGGAAGTTAGCACTAGACAGTAGATGGAAGAAATGGATCTGTACTGATAGATCACATTTATAGCCAGATATACTCATTATAGACCCCAAAATATACACAGTACCCCAGTATTGACATGACATGTACACCCAGAGCGATCCCGAGGGATGCTGGGAGTCAGGAACGAGCAGGGGGAGGGCTTGGGGTGGACATCCCGCTCCGAGCCCCCCGGAACGCTGGGATGGGGCAGGACAAGGGGGGAGACCCCCATCCCTTGGCTGCTGGGGTTAGTGTCACATTCCTGCCCGGAGGAGGTATGGCTGTGCCGAGGGCTGGCACGGGAAGAGCCGGGCACGGAGCGCTCCGGAGGGACGGCGGATCACGGTCATGCAGGAGAAGGGCTGATGCAGGGAAGCTGCTGACGGGCAGCTCTTTGGCTC
This sequence comes from Oxyruncus cristatus, assembly GCA_013399855.1. Lineage (NCBI taxonomy): Eukaryota > Metazoa > Chordata > Aves > Passeriformes > Cotingidae > Oxyruncus > Oxyruncus cristatus. The sequence continues at coordinate 94,660 of VXAY01007097.1, read as the reverse complement.
TGCCAGCATTCCAGTTTCCTGGCACAAAACCCACCAGAGAAAAGACCTTTCCCAGCGGAGCACGACAAATTCACGCCGTTTTTTTGTTGCCTCTCCTAAAAAAAAAAAATCCCGGCCGTTCCTCTCCAGCTGCCTCTTGGACTTGGAAAACGTCTCAATATTCAATTTAAAGGACATCTTCATCATGTTAAAGGACATCTTGATCACGTATTCCCCATTTTGAAACCATCAGGCTGTTGGAGTCGTTCACATCCATCCCTCTCCAAAACGATCCGCTGGTTTAACCGACCCGTTCCTCTTCCTGGTTTCCCCATCCTGTGGCTCCTGTGGAGAAGTTTTCCCCATCGAGCTGCGGAAAGCACGAGGAGCTGGGGGGGTCTTGTGTAAGAAGCACCTGGAACCGACAGCGCTGGGTTTGTTCTGTTTCGAGACCTCCCCGTGTGACCACGACACCCCTCGGGGGGTTCAGGTGGTTTTGGTGGTCCCAGAAGGTGCAGATGGATTTTCCAAAGTCATTAAAGTGGCTGGTTTTATGTTAGAATGAAGCCTGTCCCCCTGTCCCCCAGCCCATGGCAGCGCTTCCCAAAGGGAAATGGACGGTGAGAGATGGATCCACTTGGCCACGGCTCCGGGAGAGGCTGAGGGGTCCTTCCCACACATAAACTCACCACATCTGATCTTGCAGGACCTTCACCCCAAAAACCTCTGTGTGGGCATCGTTCCATCAAATCCTTTCGCGCTCGGACCGAGCACCTGGAAATCCCGGCACGCTCCGAACCTCTCGCTGAAGACCAAGAACCCCCCGAAACCCCCCCTCCCCCGGAACCTTCCGGAGCTCAGATGGTGAGGAGGGGCACGCAGCCCACGCCCACCCCGCCCTCGTGGCACACCATGGGCGCCATGAACGTCCAGCGGTTGCTCTCGGGGTCGTACATCTCCACGGAGCTGAGGTTGGACTGTCCGTCGTAGCCGCCCACGGCGTAGAGGCGGCCGCAGTTGGGCACGAGGGACACGCGGCTGCGGCGGCTGTTCATGGGCACCAGCAGGTACCACTGGTCGGCCGCCGAGCTGTAAACCTCGGCCGCGCTCAGGAAGGCGGAGCCGTCGTAGCCGCCGCACACGAACATGCGGCTGCCGAGCGCGGCCGCGCCGTGGCGGCACCGCTTGTTGAGCATGTTGGCCACGGCGTGCCAGGAGGAGGTGTGCGGGTTGTAGTACTCCACCTGCAGGGACGGCACGGAGCGTCAGCGCGACCGGCTTGGGAAACACCCAGGGAATGTCCCCCCACGCTGCTGAGGCGCCACCTCCAATCCTCCAGGAGTTCTGGGCGTCTCGTGACAAGACCCAGAGGGGCTGGAGCGTGTGCAGGGAAGGGAACAGAGCTGGGAAGGGGCTGGAGCAGCAGGAGGGGCTGAGGGAGCTGGGGGGGCTCAGCCTGGAGCAAAGGAGGCTCCGGGGGGACCTTCTGGCTCTGCAAGTCCCTGACAGGAGGGGGGAGCCGGGGGGGGTCGGGTTCTGCTCCCAGGGAACAGGGACAGGAGGAGAGGGAACGGCCTCAGGCTGGGCCAGGGGAGGGGCAGGTTGGATACTGGAAAAATTCCTCCGGGAAAGGGCTGTCCAGCCCTGGCACAGTGGTGGAGTCCTCATCCCTGGAGGAATTTCAAAGCCCTGTGGATGTGGCACTTGGGGACATGGGCCAGTGGTGGCTTTGGCAGTGCTGGGGAATAGTTGGACTGGATGGTCCCAGAGGGCTTTTCCAACCTCAAGGAGATCCCAGGATCCCAGCCTTACACTGTTGAAGATCTGCAGCCCGTCGTGCCCTCCCGACACGTAGATCCGGCCCTCGAAGACGGTGACTCCGGCGGCGCTGCGGTTGGAGCTCATGGGGGTCACTGCTGTCCACCTTGGAGGGACAGGGCAAAGGTCAGGGACGGTCCCAGCGACTATTCCACGATTTTCTAGGACTGCCTTCCACCAGCTCTCCTTTTACCACTCCTTATTTAAACCACTCTCAGCCCAGATGCCCCGCGGTGCCCACGGCACTAAACTCATGGAAAAGCTGTAGGACGTGACAGGCTCTCACTTGTTTGTCTCTGGAGAGTAGGACTCCACGGAGTTGAGCGATGAGTTCCCGTCGTATCCACCGCACACGTAGATCTGCCCATCCAGCACCACCGTTCCCATGGCGCTGCAAGGAACGGCAGGACCCTGTGAGGAGGCTGGGGGTGCTGCCACACTGCCCCCAACACAGCCTGCCTGGCCCCTGGGCCATCTCCTCTGTCATCCCAAAGAACCTCCTTTTCCCTGGATTCACTTCCAAATGGCTCAGTCCCACCTAAGCTTGGAGTCTCACAGGTTGTGAGGACCGCTGTGAGCACCTCCAATCCTGGGGCAGTTCTGGGTCCCTCAGGACAAAAAGGACCCGGAGGGGCTGGAGCGTGTGCAGGGAAGGGAGCGGAGCTGGGAAGGGGCTGGAGCAGCAGGAGGGGCTGAGGGAGCTGGGGGGGCTCAGCCTGGAGCAAAGGAGGCTCGGGGGGACCTTCTGGCTCTGCAAGTCCCTGACAGGAGGGAGGAGCCGGAGGGGGTCGGGCTCTGCTCCCAGGGAACAGGGACAGGAGGAGAGGGAACGGCCTCAGGCTGGGCCAGGGGAGGGCCGGGTTGGGACAATTCCTCCTGGGAAGGGCTGTCCAGCCCTGGCACAGCTGCCCAGGGCAGAGGTGGAATCCCCATCCCTGGAGGGATTTCAAAGCCCTGTGGATGTGGCACTTGGACCTTAACACCTTCCCTTCTCCATCAGCGCTGTGACACACCCATGGAATTGTGTTCAGCTGCTTCTGACCAACAAGCAGCACCCAAAATCAGCACGAGCATCCCAATACTAGCCAAGCAAATCCCACCTGCTTCCACGCTGCTCCACTCCCCCCTGTCCCACACACGAACTCCTTGTCGGTGTCTACCACCCCCAGCACTCCAGCCTCATTCTTCCCCGCTGTTCCGAAGGGCCCTCCCCAGGGAGCTGCACGTACCTCCTCTTGCTGTTCATACTTTCCACTTTGGACCAGGAGTCCGTCTCTGGATTGTAGACCTCCACGGTGCTGAGCCTGAGCTGGCCGTCGTAGCCGCCGATGGCGTAGAGGAGCCCGTTGACCACGGCGACCCCGACGCGGCTCCGCGCCGTCGTCATGGGCTGGCACTTCTCCCACCGGTTGGCAATGGGATCAAACACCTCCACCACGTTCAGGGAGTCGCCTGCGTAAAAATTTGCTACTCAAATTAAAAGAGGGAGACCTGGCGAAGCCCCCTGGGAAGCTGAGGGAACCCCTGGGGAAGCTCAGCAGGGCTGAGGGAGTCCCAGAGATGGGGCTGGCACAGGGTACTTGCCTGCTTTTCTTTGAGAAAACATCTGGGCTCTGCTAGGCTGGGATGGCATCCAGAGGGACCTGGTCTAGTGGAAGGTGTCCCTGCCCATGCCATGGGGTGAGAGTGGATGATCCCTAAGGTGCCTTCCAACCCAAACCATCCTGGGATTCTGTGCCCTGTCCTGGGCCCTCACATCCTATTCCAGCCTCTCTGCTCCCACAGAGCCAAGTCAGAGGCATTTCCCAGTCACTTCCCTGCTCTTCCCCAGAGATGCTGCTCTGAACAATTCCCACAAAACACACTCCACTACTCCAAAAGATCGTGGAACACTTTCCAGCTTTCCCGTGCTCTGCACCAGGAGCCTCGACAAGTCCCAGGCTGTGAAAGTGGCACCTCCAGTGCCCTCCGAGGGGCAGCAGAGACCTGCAAGTCCCGTCTATGCTGTCGCTGCTTCAGGTTTCCCTGAACACTTTCTGTTCCCTTTTTACACCACGGTCTGGCCCCTGTGAATATGTGGTGACTGCACACGTAATCCCACAATCCCAACAACATCCCAGAGACACCTCCAGCTCCTGCCTGGAGCTCCAGGCAAGGACACACCAAGAATGTGCCCTAAACAAACCTCACCAGGACAGGATTTGAGTTGGAAGACGTTAAACTACGGGCACACCTTGGGCGTTTCATTGGAAGGGCCGGGAGGAGGAACCGCTCAACGCTCCAACCTGAGGGAATTTCCCCATCCCATGGTCCTTCCCAGCTCCCAGTGGCCTTTCCACTGCAAGGTACCTGCTGAGTTCAGCCCTCCCACAGCGTAGATCAGCCCTGCTATGGACGTGCAGCACCGGGGGCGTGTTTTGAACGCCGGGAGGTGGGGCCGGCGCTCCGGCATGAGGTGGTAATCCTTGGCTTCGTCCACCAGATCCCTGGAATCCAGGGAGTCAAGAGTTAAAGAGGAGCCAACCCTGCCTGGAGCCAGAGGCCAGAGGCAGACTCAAGCTCTGACCCCATGCCCCAGCCTCACCTGCATTTGTGGCAGCAGCGGACCAGGTCGTCCTGCTGGACGCGGTCCGTGAGGAATTGCGGCCGGCACAGCGGGAGGCGGATCTTGGAGAGGAGCTCGGGCAGGAAGGGCTCCCTCTGCTCTCGGTCGTACCGGATCCAGGCCAAGGCAGCTTCAAACACCTCGGGAGACAGGAGGGCAAAGTTGGAGTTTTGGGTTTTGCTGCTGGTGCCACTTGAGTGATGGAAGAAGAAATGACACAGAATCACAGAATCATGGAGTGGTTTGGCTTGGAAGGGACCTTAAGGATCATCCAGTCCCACCCCTGCCATGGGCAGGGACACCTTCCACTAGCCCAGGTTGCTCCAACCCGCATCTAATCTGTCCTTGGACACTTCCAGGGATCCAGGGGCAGCCACAGATTCTCTGGGAAACCCATTCCAGCCCCTCCCCACCCTCCCAGCCAGGAATTCCTTCCCCATATCCCATCTGTCCCTGCCCTCTGGCAGTGGGAAGCCATTCCCTGTGTGCTGTCCCTCCCTCCCTTGTCCCCAGTCCCTCTCCAGCTCTCCTGGAGCCCCTTTAGGCCCTGCAAGGGGCTCTCAGCTCTCCCTGGAGCCTTCTCTTCTCCAGGGGAACCCCCCCAGCTCTCCCAGCCTGGCTCCACAGAGGTTTTTTCTCCGCCTCCAACTTATCCTGCAACAATCCCGTGGGATTGTACATTTAACACAAGTGTCTGCAGGGAGCTGGAGGAACTGTGAAGAGAATTTTGGCAGAGGAGGTGGGACAGAAGCAAAATCCTATTTATTTACTGACAAAAATCAGCGAACTGGGAGATAGGGAATGGTGCTGCTCCATGAAAAACCAGGAGACAGGTTTGATAACAGGGATCCATCTGTTCACTTTTCCTCCATTCTCCCCCCTTTCCCTCACTTTTCTTTTTTTTCCTCCCTATTTTTCTCTTTTTTTGACCCATTTTTTTCATCGCTTCCCCACTTTTCCACCTTCTTTTGCTCTTATTGACTTTCCTTAATTCTTCCCAGTTTTCCCTATTTTTCTTAATTTTCCTTCTTTTCTCTCCACTTTCCCCTTTATTTTCTATTTTTCCCTTTATTTCCTACTTTTCTCTGTTTGCTTTCCCCTGGTTTTCTCTCTTTATCCTTGGCTTTCTCCGTTTTCCCAATTTTTCTTCTTTTTTCCCCCCAGTCTTTTCCTTTTCTTCACGTGTTATTCCTTCATTCCCGTTTTTCTGCTTTTTCCCCGTGTTTTACCCCCGTTTTCCCCGCCTTCCCCATTTCCCCCCACTTTCTTCCCACGTTTCCTTCTGTTTTCCCTCTTTCTTTTTATTTTCCCACCGTTTGCTTTTCCCACGTTGTGTTTTCATGGTATTTTTTTGTCCGTTTGCGTTTCCGTTTTGTTGGTTCTGTTCCCATTTTTCTGCCTTCTTTTTTTCATTTTTCCCTCCACTTCTCCCTTTTTTTCCCCCCCTCATTCTTCCCTTTTTGCCCCCCTCACTTCCATCATAGCTCTATTTAGCGCCTCTTAGTTTTCTCACTGTTTTCTCCCCCGCTTCATTCAGACCGGGAACAGGATCATCCCCATTCCCACTCCAAGCCCTGCTCCAGGGACACACCTGCTCTTCAGACTTCACGTTGAGCTCATCCCTGGAAACGAGCTCCAGGACATCCTCGAAGGGCAGGGCCAGGAACTCCTCGGACATGGAGACCTCCACGAAGTGCTGGTGGATGAAGCTGTTGGCAGCGTCGTAGAGCACCGCACACATCATGGTCTCTGCGAACTGCCGCACGCCCAGGCAGTTCTTGGGATGCAGCCTGGGAAAAGCAGGGAGAGGAGGGCAGGAAGAATGTCACTTGGATGGAAGAGAAGCTGTGGCTGCCCCTGGATCCCTGCAAATGTTCCAGGTTGGACGGGGCTTGGAGCAACCTGGGCTAGTGGAAGGTGTCCCTGCCCGTGGCAGGGGATGGCATTGGATGATCCTTAAGGTCCTTTCCAACCCAGACCATTCCATGACTCCACGAAGCAAGACGAGCAGGTTCCAGCTCCCTGATGAGCTGACCCACACTGAGATCTCCAGGTGAATCCATGGCAGAGCCAGAGGATGGGAAACACAGCTTAAAAATGTTCCCTCCGCCTGACAAGGAGGCACTGGACAGACCTGGGTGGCTCTGGGGCAGCCACAGCTTCTCTGGAAAGGAAAATCCATTCTAGTCCCTCCCCACCCTCCCAGCCAGGAATTCCTTCCCAATATCCCATCTCTCCCTGCCCTCTGGCAGTGGGAAGCCATTCCCTGTGTGCTGTCCCTCCCTCCCTTGTCCCCAGTCCCTCTCCAGCTCTCCTGGAGCCCCTTTAGGCCCTGCAAGGGGCTCTCAGCTCTCCCTGGAGCCTTCTCTTCCCCAGGGGAACCCCCCCAGCTCTCCCAGCCTGGCTCCATGTCAGAGGGGCTCCAGCCCTGGGAGCAGCTCCGGGGCCTCCTCTGGACTCTCTCCAGTAGCTCCACGTCCTCCTGCTGTTGGGACTCTCACATGAGGATGACTCCAAGGGCTCCCACAGATCTTGGTTACAACACAGCTGCCCAAAAATGTCCCAAATCTCAATTCCACTTTAGGAGGAGAGCTCAGTGTCCACGTCCCAGCTCTCCAGGATGGTGAGAATCCTCTAATTTCCCTGTCACTACCCAAATTCACAGCTGGGCACTCAAGTCCAGGAGCTCACTTAGGGCACCTGGCTGCTCCTGGTAGATGTGGGAGAATTTTTGGTGGCCAATCCCCGTATTTGGTGGGTGTATTTAATATCACTCCATGCAATACACTGAGCAGCTGCAGGGAAGCCAAGCTGGGAAAACTAAACCCATCCGACTCTCTGGCACGGATGGAAAATCCATGTGGTGCATTTCCAAAGAATATCCCAGCTTTCCATTTCCAGATCATGCTGCTGGAACGGTCTCACAGCCAAACACCAGTGAGGAAACCAAAAAACCTGGGAGCCATTTAAGGCTCTGCCACAGTTTCCTGTGCAGCTCCTGGGCTGAGGCACTTTGTTCCCTCCCTGGAACACGCACAGCAGCAGGAAGGGCAATTCCCGCCAGGATGGGTTCTTGGAAAGGGAATGATTCCCTCCATTTTGCTCTGGGTATTAAATCCTTTGGCTGGCCAAGGTCTTTCATTGTGTCCCAGCATCTCCTGAGCCTGTTAAGTTATTTTATAGGGAATGAGAACGACAGGAAAAGGGGGAATGGCTTTGGGCTGAAAGAGGATAAATTTAGATGGGATCTTGGGAAGGAATTCCTGGCTGTGAGGGTGGGGAGGCCCTGGCACAGGTTGCCCAGAGAAGCTGTGGCTGCCCCTGGATGCCTGAAGTGTCCAAGGCCAGGTTGGACAGGGCTTGGAGCAACCTGGGCTGGTGGAAGGTGTCCCTGCTCAGGGCAGGGGGTGGCACTGGATGGGCTCTCCCAACCCAATTTGTGATTCCATAATTCCACAAATGACAAATTTTAGGATCCAAACAGCTCCTCATCCCACTGGCAGGCGACATCCTGGTCCTCTCCCACCGGACACGGGTGACTAAAGCCTTGCTGCTGTTGGGGAGCAGCCAAAACCCCCTCCGGGAGACCCCCCCCTTACCTTTCCCTAAGGAATGTACAACAGGCATCCTTGATGTTCTGGAGCTGAAGGAAACTGGCCCCCATGAGCAGGGACTGCACGTTCTGCTGGTCTATGGCCAGGTGTCCGTTGTAGGCGAAGTTGATCAGAGCCTCGAGCGCACTGAAAACGGGGAGAAAGAGCGGGAACCCCACGGAGGTGCAGCCGGGACGGGGCTCCACCCACGGCACAGGCTGCCTGGGATCCCCCCGGGAACGCCCCCCAGCACTGGGGGTGTCCCTGGGCCGTTACCTGGGATCCATGCCCTGCATGACGATCTCCTCCTGCTTGCACTCCATCATGTCGTTGGTGAACATGGCGTGGAAGTACGGGATGGACGCCGCCAGCACGATCCGGTGGGCGCTGAACTTGTGGTCCCCCACCTGGAGCAGGGAAAAGGGGCGGGAGGAGGGATGAGCAGGATCAGCACCACCCACTGATTCCTGAGATTCCCTGCGGCACAGCTCCACCAGTATCCAAGGGTTCCAGACGGGTCTTTGCTCCCATTAATCCTCTCCGTTGGTTCAGTGCCTTTTCCCCTAATTTCCATGTTAATCTCGCTCATCCCACTCCATGTCCATCGGAGATTTTTTCCCCTTACTTAAGCAAAATTTTCCCATCTGAGCTTTGTTTTATGGGACAAACCAGCTGGCACAGTAGGTTCTCTGCATTCCATGTTATCCAAGGATTCCTTCTCTTCTCCTCTAGGAAACCCTTCACTCCCCTTTCATCTCCAAATGCTGTTTGGATTGAGGATTTCCATGATTCCCAACAGTGCCTTCCCTCTCCCTCTGGGCCTCTGGTTTGCACACCCAGCAAACACAAACTTCCTGGGAGTTTACAAAGCAAAATTCCTGCCAGATGGAAAAAAAAAGAGGCACTTTAGGAGAGCCTTGTCTCTGCCTTGGGCAGCCCTGAATCCCTATCCGAGCTTCCTCCGTGCCTGGAATACGCTGCACCAATCCTGCTGTCCTGGATTCCGCAGAATTCCGAATTCCCAGAGCAAAATCAGGAAGTGAGATGGTAGGGAGTGTTAGAGCTCATGGAAAAACCCTCACACAGATACCTGTGTGTGACTTTGCAGGGACAAAGGTGTATCAACCCCTCAATCCCTTCCCCCTAATCCAAACCACATGGAAAACATCCCGGAGGCTCCAAGAACTGAGAGCTGGGCCCCAAATAGGTGCAAAATCACCACCAGCTTCCCGGTGTGCACACAGTGGGATGGGGAATGCCTGGGAAAAGAGTCAGGAGTGCTCGGACAGGCAAAGGAGCCCCTGGTCCATGAGGGGATGGAGCTCAGGGTCACGATCCCTGGCTCTGGTCAGGAAGGAATGCTGGTGGAGCAGAGTCCCCACCCTGCCCCTGGCCTGGGCAGAGCTTCCAAATACTAAAATACCCCAAATTTAATGTGAAAAATCCATAAAAAGCGATTCCAGAAGCTGAGCATCCCTGGGAGCTGACAGAACCTCCCTGTGCCCAGGGGATTTTCATCCCCTCCCTCACTCCCGGGTGAGCACATGTGGGAATTCTGCTTCCAGTCACCTCTCCACGTCCCAGCGCTGCTCAAGGCAGGGAAAGAAATAAGGACGCTCAGGTGCTGGAGTTTTTTTGGGAATTCTCAGTGGGGAAAGGTTTCCGTGGGACCGGGCCCAGCCTGGCTGACCGTGGTGACAAACTCGGCCTGTCCACATTCCACATTCCATCCCCCAGGAACACCCGACCTGCTCCGCAAGCTCCGGCACTTTCTGCTCCATTCCTTCCCCAGGGATGAAGCCACTCCAGCAGCAGCTGCTCCCGGCCCAGCCCACTGATGGGAAGCATAAACAGGGGGAAAAACTGGCAACACCATCAAAATAGGTCTTACTGATACACCTTCATCCTGCTGGGAAAGCCCTTCCTGGGTGTCTCAAACATCCCGAAACACAGAAAAACTCCATTTTTCCTTGTATATTCCCAAAAGCTGAAGGGAAAATGTCTCATCTCTGAAATTCCGAAAGATATCCCAGTGCCTGGAAGGAATTTGCTCCAACTGGTTTGTTTGGATGAGGGTTCCCATTCAGTGTGCAAGAAAAACAACGTTTTCCTTGACTTTCATTTCAACTCCAAGCACAAGCTGCCAAAAATTCCAGCTGTTCCAACCCCATTTTATCGTTTTAATAAATAAAAATGGTGTTAAAATTAAACAGGCACCTCTTAAAGTGACACACCTGCTTCAAATGCATCCAGTGACCCTCGAGATATATCCAAAATTATCCCGGGGGCAGTTCTGGGGTCCCCGGGTACAGGACCCGGAGGGGCTGGAGCGTGTCCAGGGAAGGGAAGGAGCTGGGAAGGGGCTGGAGCAGCAGGAGGGGCTGAGGGAGCTGGGGGGGCTCAGCCTGGAGCAAAGGAGGCTCAGGGGGGACCTTCTGGCTCTGCAAGTCCCTGACAGGAGGGGGGAGCCGGGGGGGGGCGGGCTCTGCTCCCAGGGAACAGGGACAGGAGGAGAGGGAACGGCCTCAGGCTGGGCCAGGGGAGAGGCAGGTTGGATACTGGGGAAAATTCCTCCTGGGAAGGGCTGTCCAGCCCTGGCACAGCTGCACTTGGGGACATGGGCAGTGGTGGCCTCGGCAGTGCTGGGGGAATGGTTGGACCTGCTGATCACAGAGGGCTTTTCCAACCCACCCCATTCCATCATTCCATGCTCCACGTCCCAACACAGGCCATACCAGTGCTGTCCAAGGGTTCCACCACGCTGCAGTTCCAGGGATGCATCGCCTTGATCTCATCCCAAACAGCCTCATTATCCCTAACACACCTGGTCATTGCAAAAGCCCACATCCATAGTCATCCTGCCAGATTCCTGACAGGATAATGAGAGCCACCATCCCTCCTGTCTGGAGCACCACCCTTTTGGATGGTCCTGCACTGGGAATGATCCCTGGGAGCAGAGAGATCCACGGAGCTGCACCAGCAAAGAGCTCGGGAATATTTCCTGGTCGTGGACAGGACAAAACCTGGGATTCCTTCTTTTTGGAACCCGCTCCTGTAAAGCTTGACGGCCCTCAGGGACACGGATAAATTGGGATCTCTGCTCCAAAACCATCATTATGTTCATTCCATCAGCACTGGATGGCAAGTCTCAAAGGAACAACTCCCCTTCTTGCTGCAGCCAAAGGACAAGTTCTCCCGTGGAAAATGGGAAATACTTCCAAGGATGAGCACACAGAATGAGTCCACTCGGCTCATCCTTGTGTCTTCTGCTTCCAGAGGGCTCCCTGTCTCCAGAGCCAAAGGATCTCCCTTCCCAGGACCAAATAAACACACTTTCCTACCTGACGGATTCACGCTGGAATCACCCAGCTCTAAGGAGAAAATGGGAAAGAGCTCATCCTCCTCCTGATGTCATCCCAGGATGTTCTGGTTTACAGTGGATGTTTTTAGCTCCCTTTCTTTTAAGGGAAAGGATGCTGTTTCCCAGAAAAAAGGAATTTTGGAAGCATCCTTCCAGACCCCAGGAATCACAGAATTCCCTCCTGACACGTCTCCAAAGGAACGTGCTCCCGGACACCCCCACAGCACAAATGTTAACAAATTCCAGGGAACAAGGAGCCCTTCTCCAGGAAAATGGTGTAGGTGGAAGAAAGGCATCTATTGTTTTCCTGACGTCACCACCCAGCAGAGCTGAGCAGTCTTGAGGTTTTGGCAGCAAAGATCTCCAACATTCCCAAAAATCATCTTCTCTCCGTGACGTTGGCACCGGAGTCACCGAGAGGCCAAAGCAGAAGGGGAGCTGTGTCCAACCCATCCCAGCACGGTTTTGCCAGGAGAGGTCATGGATTGCACATGGAAGGCTCCAGGGAGAGCTGAGAGCCCCTTCCAGGACCTAAAGGGGCTTCAGGAGAGCTGAAGAGAGACTGGGGACAAGGCCTGGAGGGACAGGACACAGGGAATGGCTTCCCACTGCCAGATGGGATATTGGGAAGGAATTCCTGGCTGGGAGGGCGGGGAGGGGCTGGAATGGATTTCCCAGAGAAGCTGTGGCTGCCTCTGGATCCCTGGAAGTGTCCAAGGCCAGGTTGGAGCAACCTGGGCTAGTGGAAGGTGTCCCTGCCCATGGCAGGGGGTGGCACTGGATGATCCTGAAGGTCCCTTCCAACCCAAACCATCCCAGGATTCCATGATAATGTAACCAATGGCTTTGAGGAAGAAATCACATCCCCTTTGCATGTCCAACAAACCCAAATTCCCAGGGAATTCCCTGCCAACTCACAGGGGCTGAACTGCTTGGCTGAATCCCAGTCCCTCCATGTCCTACAGGGACAGGGAGTATCCCGAGGGGATCAGCTCCAGCCCTGCTCCTGCAAGGACAGCAAAAAGAAATTTCCTGGAGTCCTAGAAGCAGAAATCCTCCTGGTTTCTGGAAGGGGAGAGCTGATGGCAGCTCTTCCAACACATCCTGTCAGAATCCAAACCAGTTCCCGACTGCTGTGTGACGAGACCGGAGTCAGATCCTTGACCCGCAGCTCTCCTGCCCTGCAGATCTCCCAGCTCCTCCAATAAAACACATATCCTCTCTCCTTCCAAGCTGGTTTTCCTGGAGGATCTCCCAGCCACGCTCCAATATCTGCCAAGCAGCCAAGCACTAGGAGGATGAAGGAGTTGGAATCAGGCAGGCAGCCTGAGCTGTCTGGAATTCCACTGATCCAGAGGCTCCTCCACCTCTGTGGCAGCTCTCGGGGGTGCAACTGCTCCAGTCTGGGGGGTTTGCTTTGGAAAAACAGCCTGCTTTGGGAAAACTGGGATTAGAAGGGAAGGGAGGCCAAGAGGACTGTCACCTGTCAGTGACAGGACTGCACGTGAAACAAATACTATGATCTCTCCAGAGCTTGGAATTGCTTCAATTTTCCAGGCCTGGATTGTATTTTAAGAGACTTTTCTATTTAGTCTTGGAATTAGTCATGGAAAAATGGCATTGGAGCAATTCAGGACCAAAGGAAGAGCTGCAGCAACAAGAGAAGCTCCCGTTAACTCTGCTCTCCAAGGATTTGGAAAGGCACAAACCTCTCTTCCAACAATTCGGCCAAGATTCCTGGAGGTGCCAGGAGCTGTAAATAGGATATTATTCATTTTATTCCCCCTAAATGTGTCAGTGAAGAACAGGATGAATATTCCTTGCCTGTTTTGCAGTGGTGCATTCCACAGGATTCCAGCAGGATGTGTCCCCAGGGAGCACGTGTACCTTGGCCTGAGGCAGGGACAGCAAATCCCAGCAAACAGAGCTGCCCGGGCAGTCTCCATCCTGGCAGGATATTTGTTTCCCAAAACAATCCTTGGGAAGGACAGGGACACTGAGGGGCTTCTTCTCTGCCATGAAACAGCAGATCAAGATCTCCAGATCAGGGATAACATCCCTAACACCTCCAGGAGAGCTGGAGAGGGACTGGGGACAAGGGATGGAGGGACAGGACACAGGGAATGGCTTCCCACTGCCAGAGGGCAGGGAGAGATGGGATATTGGGAAGGAATTGCTGGCTGTGAGGGTGGGGAGGGACTGGCACAGGTTGCCCAGAGAAGCTGTGGCTGCCCCTGGATCCCTGGAAGTGTCCAAGGCCGGGTTGGAGCAACCTGGGACAGTGGAAGGTGTCCCTGCCCATGGCAGGGGGCGGCACTGGGTGATCCTTAAGGTCCCTTCCATCCCAAACCAGCCTGGGATTCACACCAATACACACTTTCATCCTAAAAAACCAGTGCTCTCCATCCCAAACCAGTTTTGCCTCACAATTCCCTCAGGTTCCAGCACAGACTATCCCAAATATACCCTATAGAAGGTATAGCCACTTCCAAGGAGGATCACCACCCTCAGTCCCTCTTCCCAGCAGGCTACAGCTGATCCACAGGGATGGAGCAGCCCCCCCATATCCACGGGGTACTCCCTATCCCACATCCTGTCTCCATGACAGGCACAACCCTCTCCAGCTCCTCTCCCTGAAAAGTTTCAGGATGAGTAGGCTGGGCACCACCTTCCCACTTAATTAAACTTCAGAGTTAATTCTGGAATGACTCAACATTGCTCCCACCCCACAGACTCCTCCGAGTTTGGAATCCTGAGGGATTCCAGCAGCTCCCGCCCGGCTCTCCGAGCCCTCCCAGCCATTCCCTGCACAGCCAGGGACCCAATCCTGCGGATTTTCCACGGCTATGGATTATTTCTTTGATGTAAGAAAGTCGATGTTCCTAAAAGAGAAAGGATTCCAAGGGAAAGGAATCTTCTCCCATGGGTGGGAGCAGTTTGATCCATAAACCTGCACTAACCCCACCCACAGGCCCTCACACCCCCCACCAAGGCTGGGGGGCTCCAAGACCCCCTGACACCCCCCTGAGGGGGTTTGGGGGGGTCTCAGCACCTCCTCTCTCCGCTGCCAAATCCATGGGAAGGGGGGACCCTCAGCTCCCCCTCCTGCCCATCCAAGAGGGTCTCAGCCACCCCCTTATCCCCAACCAAAGGGGTTCCAGGGGACTCCAGCTGCCTCCTGCCCTCTGGAAAAGAGGCTGGGGGGTCCCTCGGTGCTCCCTCAGGCACTGGGGTCCCCCCTCAGTCCTGGGGTCTCCCCTTACGGGCTGGGGTCTTCCCTCGGGGGCCTGGGGGGTCCTCAAGTCCCTTCTCAGAGTCTGGGGTCCCCCCACAGGGG
>VXAY01007097.1:56679-79764 GCA_013399855.1 Oxyruncus cristatus | reverse complement strand
GACCGGGGGGTCCTTCACCCCTCGCGTCCTCCCCCCTCCCGCACCTTGAGCGTCACATCGCAGAGCTTCCCCTGCCGCCGGATCTCGCCCATGACGCCGTAGCCGCGGCTGGGCAGGTCTCCCACCGAGAAATGCACCAGGTCCTCGGGGTCCAGCTCGGGCTCCGCCGCCGCCGCCGTCTCCAGCATCGTCCCGGCCGCTCCCGCCGCGCTTCGCCCCCGCCGCGCGCTGGCCCCGCCCGGCCGCCGTACCCGCTCCGCTTCCGGGACGGGCCGGAAGCCGCCGTTGCCACGGAGAACCCGGAAGTGTCCGCTGCCATGGCGACCCCGGACGCCTCCCGGAGCCCGAGCCCCAGCCGCGGCGAAGGGGTGCGGGGGAAGTCGCCGCCTCTCTCCGCAAGGGTTAGTCGGTGCTCTTGACCCTGCGAGCGCGTCGGCATGGGCGGCATCAGCCTTCCAGACATCGCCCTCGCCCTCCCAGCATCCCCCCTTCCCCCCTCCTCCCAGAATGGTTTGGGGTGGAAGGGATCTTAAAGATCATTTTTGACACCCCGTGCCATGGGCAGGGGCACTTGCCACTATCCCAGGTTGCTCCGACCTGGCCTTGGACACTGCCAGGGATGGGGCAGCCACAGCTTCCCTGGGAAAGTCCCAACACTTCCGGATGGATTTTGCACAAATTCCTGCCCAAATCTTCTCACCCGAGGTGCGGGAAGGGAACCTCTCACTTCCAAGGCTTTGGGGAGATCGTTCAATCCGTGTTTGGTGCAGCAAAACAGGATCAGTTGGTTCCTGTGTGTCCAGGTGTGTGTTTTCCCCATGGAATGGGGTCTGTCTTTCCCTGGCAGGAGGAAGATCAGCAGGAGGAGGTTGAGCAGCTGGAAAAACAACAAGGTTCTGCCTCCTCCTTCCAACAGGTAATCCCAGCTGGGCACAGAATTCCAG
The DNA here is from genome assembly GCA_013399855.1 of Oxyruncus cristatus. Taxonomy (NCBI): domain Eukaryota; kingdom Metazoa; phylum Chordata; class Aves; order Passeriformes; family Cotingidae; genus Oxyruncus; species Oxyruncus cristatus. Next base: position 78,820 of record VXAY01007097.1, on the reverse strand, counting down.
GCTGGTTTGGGCTGGAAAGGACCTTAAGGATCATCTCATTCCAACCCCCTGCCAGGGGCAGAGACACCTTCCACTAGCCCAGGTTGCTCCAACATTGGACATTCCAGGGATGGGGCAGCCACAGCTTCTCTGGGCAATTCCCAACTCTTGGAGATGGAATTTGTTCAAAGTCCTGCCCACCTGAGCTGTGGGAAGGGGAAGCTCTCAATTCCAAAGCCTTGGAGAGATGGCTGAATGTGTTCAATGTGGCAAAAGGGATTGGTCTCCAGGTGTGTTTTTCACAAGGAATGGGGTCTGTTTTTCCCTGGCAGGAGGAAGATAAGCAGAAGAAGGTTCAAGGGCTGGAAAAGCGACAAGGTTCTCCTTCCAAAATCAAGACTAATACAAGGGTAATCCCAGCTGGGCCCACTTGGGATCCTGGACTGGTTTGGGTTGGAAGGGACCTGAAAGCCCATCCACTAACCCGGGTTGCTCCAAGCCCTGTCCAGTCTGGCCTTGGACACTTCCAGGGGTGGGGCAGCCACAGTTCCTCTGGGCAACCTGTTCCTTCCCATCTCCTGGTGTTTATAAACACTCCCAGGAATCACTGCTTTTATCCTTACATCCAGCAACAGGTATTGTTGCAGTGAGGAAAATTCCACTCATTTGGAATTCGTTCTCTCTGATTCATAGGAGAATTCTTTCCCAAGATTTTCCCTCCCTCCTTTTCCCTGCTGTGCTCCTTGCTTTGAAGAAATAATTCCCAACTGCTCCAACACTGGGTTTTGGGGTTTTTTTGGACAGGCTTCTGTGATCTCCAGAAGGTCCCAGGCCCGGGAGGAGGAGAAGGAGGGGGAGAAGGAGAACAGCAATTCCTCTCTGCTCTCTGACAGTGACTCTTCCAGGTATCCCCCAAATGTTTTAAATCCAACAAGTCTTGCCTCAGCTCCAACCCCACATTTCGTTTCAGAGTAGGTAAAATGATGGAGAGATCCCAAAAATCCTGAATATACAAGAAATTCAAAAGATTTTATCCCAAACTAGAAGTTATCACTAATTATTATGCAATTATTGAGCAGAGGCTGTCGTGAGGAAATAACTGAAGGAAAATATGGGATCTACACCTTCCAGGGATTCCCAAATATTCAGTTCATGTTTGCCAGGTGGGGCTTTAGCAGCTGGATGATCCCTGAGCCCTCCTCAGGTGGGTTTTACTCAGCAGATCCTCCAGCCTGGCTGGATATTTCCTCCAGGAAACTGAAGTTTGGGTGTTTTTTAGGAATTTAAAATATTTTTAAAAAAACCCAAAAAATCAAACAAAAAAAAATCCCCCTCCTATTCCTGCAAATATTTTCCTTTGCAAGCCTTAGAGGAAGAAAATTGTGTTATTGAACACTCCTGGGCCTGGTACACAGGAGGAAATCAGGATAATTAAGGCCCTCCTCTTTTCAGTTTTCCAGGCAGGACAAGGCTGGAGAGGATTTCCAGCAGCTCTTTGCCTGGAGTTGCTTTTCATAAAGAACAAAAACTGCAGCTGAACCTTTGCCAACATTTAATTTTTAAATTTGACTGCTCTGGAGTTCTCCTTTTCCTGACAGATGATATAAATGTCATTTTAGGGGTTGCAACATCCTTATTCTCCTGGTTTTCCCCTCTCTGTTTAGAACAGTAAAGCCAGTCCAGGCCTTTGTGCGAGTCAAGCCCACGGCTCAGTTTGCCCAAGACATGATCAAGTTTGGGGCGGACGACAAGGTAGAGTGAAAGAAATTCCAAGTGGGAAAGGTTTGGAGTTTGATTTCAGCTTTGCCCATGGGAAAGGCAGGATTTTCCCATCCCTTAAGGCCACGGATAATGTCTTGGGGCGTGTTGGTTCCCGTGCTCCTGCCTGACAGTGGTTTTGACTATGGAAAACACACTTCTGGTGGTACAGTCACCAGGAAAACCCTCAGAAGGGCTGGGACTGACTGATCCAGGAGGAATTCCCAGTGGTAACCACAGTGTGGCACATTGTTTCTATCTCCCCTTGTGCAAGTTCATCCCTTCACCTTTTCTTGCTGAATTCAGAATTTCCCCAAGACACAAAATAATTGAAATTTAAACAGGTGAGCTTAACCAAACTTCTTCTTTGTTTAGAATATTACCCCAGAAATTTGAGAGTATTACCAAGTATTTTTAGAACTTCCATAATCAGCCAAGGGAGTAAAACAATCCTGGTGTTTGGTCTTCCTTTCCTGTTTAATTGTGGCTCCTCAATCCCTGGAGCTCCTCGTGGCTGTTGAATTGTCTCTCTCTTTCTGACTTGCAGAGCATCGACATCCACATCCCAAAAGACGCCAGGGGCGGGATTGTGAACAACTCCTACACTGACTGGTCCTTCAGGATGGATGGACTCCTGCACAACACCTCCCAGGACCAGGTTTATGAGACTGTGGCCAAGGACTTGGTGGCTGAAGCTTTACGTGGCTACAACGGTGATTTATTGCTATTTTTCCTATTTTGATAATAAATAGGGGTTTGGTTTGAGGACAGATCCATTGGCTGTTCTGTTTGAGGCACCCCTCTGAGTTTTTCCTTTTGGTTTGGGATTTGCCAGGCACCATCATGTGTTATGGGCAAACTGGGGCTGGTAAAACTTACACCATGACCGGAGCAACCTCTGAGTACAAGCACCGAGGGATCATCCCCAGAGCTATCCAGCAGGTACTGGATCCAGGAAAAGGGGCTGGGAGGAATGCCAGGGACACCTCCTGTATCAGCTCTCACTGATATAAAAGTGTTTTAACGCAGTGAATATGTTTTATGTCTTTTTTTTCCCCTTCATTTCACCTAAGGGGTGACAATTAGAGAACTAAAGCAGCTTTACTGTCATTCACAGAGGTTTAGTTCTGCCTGCTCATGAAAAATTCTTGCTGCTCCCCAAAGGTCACCAAGCCTTCAAAAGGGGTGTTTTCCAAGCTATCATTTTGTAAAATCCTCTTAAAACTGATCATAAAACCATTAAGGTTGGAAAATACCTCTAAGGCCCTGGCACAGGTGGCCCAGAGGAGCTGTGGCTGCCCCTGGATCCCTGGAAGTGTCCAAGGCCAGGCTGGAGCAACCTGGGCTAGTGGGAGGTGTCCCTGTCCATGGCAGGGGGTGGGAATGGGTGATCCTTCAGGTCCCTTCCAACCCAAACCATTCCAGGTTTCTCCGATTCCATAAGATCATTGAATCCAAATCCAAATCAAGCCCTCAGGCAACCACAGCTCAGGTTTAGCTCCACACACCCAAACGTCCTTGGAGCTGTTCAGAAATATCTCTATATACATATCTCTATGTATCTTATATAAATTTACAGCTTATATGTATATTAAAATCTTATATTTATTTATATATTATTTATATCTTACATCTAATTAATAATGTCTTAATATCTTATATCTGTTTATATCTTGTATCTATTTATATCTTATATCTGTTTTAATCGTGTCTATTTTAATCTTATATCTATTTATATCTTACATAAACATCTACGTATAAATATCTTCTCTGGAAAGCCATAAACAGCTAAAAATCCTGTCCGTGAACAGAGGCAAACTCTGTGTCTTTGTGTAGGTGTTCAAAGCAGCTAGAGAATCCCTCAACCTCTTCATCAGTGTCCGAATTTCCTACCTGGAAATCTACAACGAGGCCCTGTTTGACCTCCTGGGCCCGGGGCTGGGCCGTGGTCCCAGGGACGCTGCCCTGGCTGTCATGGATTCCCCCCGGGGGGTTTATGTCAGGGGTCTGTCCATCCATCCCGTCAAACACGAGGAGGAGGCCCTAAATCTCCTTTTTGAGGCAAGAGAACCCAAATATACCCTTCATTCTCTTTATTATTTTGTTGGCTGAGGGAGGAGGCAGGAAAGCAGGAGATGTGTGGCCCGGAGGGAGGGTCAACCAACTCTCTTTGTTCTCTTTATTGTGGGTGGAACAGCTTGGCAGCCCTTGTTCTTCCAAGGAAAATGGCCCTGGCACAGGGATTCTGGGAGATGCTCCAAGAAAAGGGTCTTTGGCAGATAGTTTGGGATGATCTGGTTAGATTTTACAGCAGGACTGTTCACACAACGGGTTGGATTTGTGAGGGGAGTTGATTGCTTAGATCAGCATCTTTTCCTTGTGGCTCCTTCAGCTCATGAGGAAAACAGGAATAAATAGTTGGATCTGGATGCAGAAAGTGTGTTCTCACCCCGAGCCACCTGGTGTCCTTAAAACCTTTCTCTGGCCTTTTTAATGACAGGCCTGTGGTGTCCTGAGCTCTGGAATGTGCTGGAAATCCCTTTTCAAGGAGCAGAAGGATGCTGATGAGGGCTGGGGTTGTTCACCTGGAGAAGGGAAAGCTGGAAACTGAAAATTCTCTTCTGCAGGAAACTGAAAGAGCCAGGGAGGTGTTCCTCAAAAAGCTGCAATCCCATGAGCTGAGCCTTGACTTTTGTCTCCATTTGCAGGGTGAGACCAACAGAGTGATAGCAGAGCACGCCCTGAATAAGAATTCCTCCAGATCCCACTGCATCTTTACTATTTATATTGAGGTGAGAGCTCCAGGGGTGTTTTCAAGGATTCAAACAGCTTTCTGGGGATTCAAAGAGGATCTTTGCAGTCTCTTTTTTTACTGTGTTTCAGTTCAAGTGCAGTTTATATTCTTTTCTCCCTCAGGGTCGTTCCAGAACTGACACAAATCTCAAAGGCATTAAATCTAAAATCACCTTGATAGACCTGGCGGGTTCTGAGAGGCTGAGCAAGATCACGGTAAGGGCTGGAAACTCCTCGGATCCCACGTGTTTTGGGCCCCTCAGGGCAAGACCTGGAGGGGCTGGAGCGTGGGCAGGGAAGGGAATGGAGCTGGGAAGGGGCTGGAGCAGCAGGAGGGGCTGAGGGAGCTGGGGGGGCTCAGACTGGAGCAAAGGAGGCTCAGGGGGGACCTTCTGGCTCTGCAAGTCCCTGACAGGAGGGGGGAGCCGGGGGGGGTCGGGCTCTGCTCCCAGGGAACAGGGACAGGAGGAGAGGGAACGGCCTCAGGCTGGGCCAGGGGAGAGGCAGGTTGGATAGTGGGAAAATTCCTCCTGGGAAGGGCTGTCCAGCCCTGGCACAGTGGTGGAATCCCCATCCCGGAGGGATTTCCAAACCCGGTGGATGTGGCACTTGGGGACATGGTCACTGGTGGCCTTGGCAGTGTTTGGTTGGTCTTTTGGTCTCAGAGGCCTTTTCTACCCTCCACAATTCCCTGATTCCAGAACATTCTGTACTGATCACAATTTAAATTGCACCAGCCCTGTGACAAACACACCCTTTGGGAAAGAAATCCAAGTCCTTGTAGACTTGTAATGAAAAATTGAGGTCTCTGAAAACTCGTTTTGAAACTGGAGAAAGCTCCAGATCATGAATTTGTTGGGGCTGAATCAGCTCCTGACCCTCGGAGTTTTTTTCTGGATAAGGAGTCTCCTTTTTCCTGCTGTTTGGCCAGAAACATGTTAGGGAAACTTCCCCTTTTGATCTCCCTTGCAGTCTGCAGGACGGCTCCAGAAAGAGAACTCCTACATCAACAGGTCCCTGGCATTCCTCGAGCAAATCATCCTGGCCCTGGCTGATCCCAGGAGGGGCCACATTCCCTTCCGGCAGAGCAAACTCACTCACGTCCTCAAGGACTCGCTGGGTAAGGGCTGGGCCTCACAACAGCCCCAAAGGGCTCCTAGAAATGCTGTTTCAATGAGCATAGTAAGTCCTAAGGCCATAATTTATCATGGAATTGTTTGGGATGGAAGGGACCTTAAGGATCACCCAGTACCACCCCATGCCCTGGGCAGGGACACCTTCCACTAGCCCAGGTTGCTCCAACCTGGCCTTGGACACTTCCAGGGGTATTGAATCCATAACTTCTCAAGGAATCCTGCTGACCTTTATAAACTCCTGGAAATCACAGTTTTTATTCCCATCTTTTCATTGCATCGTCACTCCGTGGGAAACACATTTGACCTTTATTTTTCAGTCGTTCTGTGCCCTCTGGAGGGACAGTCACACTCTGGCTGTGTCCTTTGGGCTTCTTCAAATGAAAGTAGCTTTAGGGGGAATACTGGGAAGGAATTCCTGGCTGGGAGGGTGGGGAGGCCCTGGCACAGGTTGCCCAGAGAAGCTGTGGCTGCCCCTGGATCCCTGGAAGTGTCCAAGGCCAGGTTGGAGCAACCTGGACGAGGGGAAGGTGTCCCTGCCCGTGGAAGGGGTGGAATGGGATGATCCTTAAGGTCCCTTCCCACCCAAACCATTCTGCAATTCTATGATTCCTCTGTATTTTAAACAGCACATAATAGAATAAATTCCAGAAAAGGAAACAACGCCCCCCCCCCCAGTTATATTCTTTGCTTTATTTTTATTATTGTTTTTTCCCAGGGGGAAACTGCAACACTGTCCTGGTGACCAACATCTGTGGGGAAGCTGCTCATGTGGAAGAGACAGTGAGTTGAAGGGATTCCTGCAGGATCCCAGCCTTGTTCCTGCTGCTCCTTGGTTTAAAGAGCAGCCTCTGGAGGGTTCTGGCAGGGAAGCATCCTGCCTGATTCATCCCAAACGTTGGAAAGCTCATCTTATCTCAAAGGCTCAGAAAACAGACTCCTGTCAGCTGAGAGCCTGAAATAGGGCAGCTCAAACTGAAGCTCACTGGAGAGTGTTAATTATCATTATTATCCAACTCTAATGGGTTTCCATGGCACATCACAGAATGGGCTCACTGGAATCACACCAGTTCACAGCAGAGCTGGATCAGGAATCAGGAGGAACCTCCCAACAGGTTGGTCTTTAACCTGTGAAATGATAAAATCAGGGCAGATCTCCCTTTGTGAACAGAATTGGCTAAACCACATCTGTAACACACGGGAGGGAATCCCTTGGAGCAGGGAAATAGATTTTAAATGGATTAAAATTAAATAGGTTTTGTATTTCCATGTCCCTGGATCTGCCATGGAGCAGTTAAATCGATTTGACGTTTCTGTGTCCTTGGATCTGATTTAATTAAGCAGTAACAGGTTTGGAAAATGATCTCCCTGCCAGTATGTCCTTTAGTTCCTTAAAATCCTTGTTTTCCAGTTGTCTTCCCTTCGCTTTGCCACCAGGATGAGGTGGGTCACAGCAGAGCCAGTTCCCAGCGTGACGTTTGACCGGGAGGTACGGGAAGAACGGGAGTGGAGGAAGGAATTTTTGCTCAAATTCATTAATATTTAGGGTAATAACCTTAAAAACCAGAGGAAAAATTAGGTAGTTCCATAAATTATCCGTTCTCAGCCGAGCTGACATTGTTAATTTTAGGTGGATGATACAATGGATTAATATAAAACTTTTTAAATAGGTATTCAGGTACCTGAGAGGGAGCAGCCATGCAGTGGGCAAATATTCCCTGACACGTGGGAATTCTTTCAACTGCATATGAATCCCTATTTTTCCTGATGAGACTCACCTCTCAACAGAGATATTTTATTGTGAATTACTCCCCTGATATGTGGGGAAATCATCCCAGTCCTACCTGCAGCTTTACAGGTCGTTATCCCCATTCCTGCTGGTGAAGTAGCATCTTTTCCACAATTGGAAAACTTGGTTAAACAAGGAAATAACTTAAAGAATTACTTAAAGAATAATTTAAGGACGAGGATCACAGGATTTTAGGTGTCCTGAGGGCACTTCCACAGCTGGAGGAGTGGAAAAAACCAAACCAGAGTAGCTGGAATTGGGGTGTTTAAGGAAACTTTGTGCTTTGATGCTCCACAGGTCCCTTCAAAACAGTGTCCAGCTCTCCCTGAATCCCGAGGTTTGGGTACTCACACCTTTCTGGAAACACATTTTAAAGAGTGAATCCTTGAAGGTATTCCAGGTTATGGAGCCATTCAGTCAAACACAGCCCAGGAGACTCTCCTCTGGCCCAGTGGGGTCAGAGCTGCTGAGTTCTGCTTGGCTTCCCAGATAATATCCCATCATCCGGAGCTTGCTGATCCTGCAATGCCAGATCAGGAAGTCATCCCATTAAAAAGCAGGTGGCCCTTTTTTGATGGCTTAGGGAGACTCTGCAGGACAGAAACTGTCCTGCTGGGAGCCAATCAAAGGCAAAATGTGTTCCAGACCCACCAGTTCCCTCTGCAAACCCTGAGGGGGCTGGTACCCAGCTGGGATATTCTCCAGCAGCCAGTTCTGTGCTGCTTCTAGGTGGTTTTTTTCTCCCCTCCAATATAATTTAGTGACTTGCTTACCCTTTTTTTCCCTTTTAGGTGTCAGTGAAGGTTCTGGAGGAGGAGATTAATCTCCTGAAGCGGGAACTGGCCATGCGGGACATGTTTGTAAGGACCAGTTAACTCAGTGTCCAGTGGGATTGGGTTCTTCCTTCTGCCTCCAACACCATCTTTTGGGGTTTAGGGGAAGCTCTGAAGATCCCACACGGGGAGGTTTTGTTGTAACTTCAATCCTGAGCCACTGGAGATGTTTTATTAAGGCTCTTGAAGCCCTTCTGTTGCGGCTGGAATGGGAGGGGGAATGTTTGCTTCCCCAATCCTGTCTCCTGCCAAGTCAGGTGAAGACTGAAATCAGAAATGGGCACAGTAATATCAGGTGTTTGCCAGACTGGCGGAATCATGGAGTTCCAGACTGGTTTGGGTTGGAAGGGACCTTAAGGATCACCCCATTCCACCCCCTGCCATGGGCAGGGACACCTTCCACTAGCCCAGGTTGCTCCAAGCCCCGTCCAACCTGGCCTGGAACAGTTCCAGCTTCTCTGGACAACCTGTGCCACCCTCCCAGAGAAGAATTCCTTCCTTAAATCCAGTGTGAGTCTCCCCTCTTTTAATTTCAAACCATTCCCCCTTGTCCCACCCCGAGAGGCCCTGCTAAAAGCTTTGTCCCCATCGTGCTCCTCTCCCCCCCACCTGTTTGTAACTCCCTGATCCTCAGTTTTCCACCTTTTTCTCCTCAGGCAAATCGTTCTTTCAGGACTTACAGCCCCCTGACTGGTGCCCAGAGAGCAGCAATTAAATCCCAAATCCACAAATACCTCAGAGGAGCCATTGAGGAGATCGATGTAAGTGGCTTTTTGGTGAAAAAGGACTGAAATATTGATTCCATCCCATTTTCCTCCAGGAAGACACAATGAAAGTGTCTTCTGAAGAGGCTTTTTTCCCACCCCAAAAGCACTACAGAACTGTAATTCAATTTCTTTTTTGCATGTTAGGGACTGTCTCCATGTTTTGGAAGCTTGAGGACAATTTTCCTCAGTCCTAAAACCCTTTAAATTGGTTTATTTGGAACTTCTCTAAAGAATGAATACCAAAATTGTTGGATTTATACCTCTCTTCCTCAGATAGTGAACATCAGGCAAATCCAGGAGGTGTTTAAACAGTTCAAAGTGATTGTAAGGTAAGATCATGGAATTCCAGGATGGTTTGGGATGGAAGGACCTTAAAGCTCATCCAGTTCCACCCCTGCCATGGGCAGGGACACCTTCCCCAGGTTGCTCCAAAGCCCATCCAACCTGGATTAAAGGTTAAAATAAGGTGATGGGAATGAGCAGAGTTAATGTGATTTAATCAGGGTCATACTTAGGGAAAGTACAAAAATATCCCCCCAAAAGCTTCAATATCTAAGAGACCTAAAGGGATGTGATGGAAAAAGAGAGGAAGAGAGTGGATAAAGGTTCTGATGGTTGTGGGAGGCATGGAAGGGGCCATGGTGGGGTGTTTGGGGGTGAGGCTAAAGGGAAAAGGGGCTTTTCTTCGGAAATCTGATACTGGCAGGATCACAGGTTTTCCCATATGGAATAGGATGCTTCAGGAGCTGTTTTCTCCCCCAGTCAACAGCAGGAAGACGTGGAGGCCAAGTTAAGGAGCAAATACGTTCTGATAGACAAGGGGGAGCTCAATGCTGGGGCTGGGCCCGAGTCCGACGCTGGGCCTGACTTCCATGGGAAGGTTCAAGATGAGGAGAAAGAGGACAAGGAGGAGGAGGAGGAGGTAATGCCTGGCCCAGAATCCACCTTAGAATTGGCTCCTCTGCTGCCCAAATGGGAATTACCTCAAGTTCAGCTTTTCCCTGTTGAAATCGAACTGACAAGTGATTATGGGATGGGTTTGGCAAAAAATGTGTCCAGAGCAGAGGTGCACCAGTTAATAAAGAGGAATTCCTGTCAGCAGAGGATTGGGCCCATCATCTGACCTTAATAATCTATTAAATGGGAATTAGAATCCCAGAATGGTTTGGGTTGGAAGGGATCCTAAGGATCATCCAGTCACACCCCCTGCCACGGGCAGGGACACCTTCCACTGTCCCAGGTTGCTCCAACCTGGCCTTGGACACTTCCAGGGATCCAGGGGCAGCTTCTCTGGGCAACCTGTGCCAGGGCCTCTCCACCCTCCCAGCCAGGAATTCCTTCCCAATATCCCATCTAAACATCCCCCCTGGTCCTATAAAATATAAACCAGAAGGTGCCCTGCCTGTATCTCGGTTGTAGAAGGTGAGGTCAGATCACCTGGCTCTGCTGGGATCCCTCTTTTAGTCCTTATAATTTCTGGAGCCAAGGATATGTATCATCCGTAGTCCATAAATCCTGCTGTGGACTCCAAGACAGAGGTTTTAATTTGCAGAGCAGGTTGGACAATGGGATGGCAGAGCTGCTGGGGAAGGGCTGCTCAGCTTCCACAGTGCAGACAGATGGTTTCTTCCTTTCTGTTTCCAGGGAGGTGTGGGTGCTTTGGATGATGGTTTGGTGCAGGAAGTGGAAAAGCTGCAGAAAGAGGCTTTAGAGCCTGGACCTTCCTCTTCCTCACCCGTTCCTGGGGAGAAGAAGGAAGACAAGAGCGATGAGCATGTCAAGTGAGTTAAGCACCAGGCAGTTCTTCCTTTTTTCTGATAATCATGGAATCAGGGAATTGTCAAGGTTGGAAAAGCCCTCTGAGATCACCAAGTCCAACTGCTCCCCCAGCGCTGCCAAGGCCACCAGTGACCATGTCCCCAAGTGCCACATCCACAGGGCTTTGAAACTCCTCCAGGGATGGGGACTCCCGCCCTGCCCTGGGCAGCTGTGCCAGGGCTGGACAGCCCTTCCCAGGAGGAATTTTCCCCACTATCCAACCTACCCCTCCCCTGGCCCAGCCTGAGGCCGTTCCCTCTCCTCCTGTCCCTGTTCCCTGGGAGCAGAGCCCGACCCCCCCCGGCTCCCCCCTCCTGTCAGGGAGTTGCAGAGCCAGAAGGTCCCCCCTGAGCCTCCTTTGCTCCAGGCTGAGCCCCCCCAGCTCCCTCAGCTGCTCCTGCTGCTCCAGCCCCTTCCCAGCTCCATCCCCTTCCCTGCACACGCTCCAGCCCCTCCAGGTCTTGTCCTGAGGGGCCAAAAGTGCCCCAGGATTTGAGGTGTAGCCACAGCAGAGCTGACACAGCCCAGGGGCCATTGGCCTCTTGCCCACCTGGGCGCACCTGGGCTCACGTCCAGCCTCTGTCTCCAGCACCTCCGGGTCCTTCTCCAGCTTTCCAGCTGCTCTTCCCCACTCCTGGAGCATTCCAGGGTTGCTGAGACCCAAGGGCAGGACCCGGCACTTGGCAGTGACCGGCTCTGCTCGGGCAGGGACGGGCAGCCCGTGGGTGAGGCAGGGAGGGAGCTGGCAGAGGAGCAGGGAAGGAGAAGAGATTTTGGGAGGGAAGGGGGAGCCAGCGAGTCCTGAGCAGGGAAAGATCCTTCAATTTACAAATCCCTGCTTGGTTCCTTCCCGACGTTTCCCCAAAGTCCTTGTGTCAGGAATAAAGCAGCTCTGGTTCCAGTTCCCTCTCTGATGAAGGAATTAATCCGGTTCATCTTTTCCACCCTGGCAGGAAGGAAAAACTTGTGAGCCCTTCCCTTGAAGGGGATCTGGAGGGTTCTGCACCACCAGAAACTCAGGAAGAAAGTCCCACCAAGGATGTGGATGAGGAAGAGGGAGCAAGTGAGCAGGATAGAACAGATAGTGAGAAAGAGCTCTCAACCTCCTCTTCAGGGGAGGAGTCCCAGCAGCCCAGGTAAACCCTGGAGGGGAGTAGCTCCCCTTTGCCAGGGGGTGGTTTCCACTGGAGTGCCTGGACTGTGTTCCCTGAGGACAACTACAAAGCAAACAGCAGGGATTGGGGGATCTTCAGTGCTTGGATGTAGAAATACAGGACAGGAATGGTTTTGGGAACACCCTGAGCACCAAATTACGTTGGTGGTGGTTGTCACCTCCGTGTGCTTTCAGCTCTGTCCTGGTCAGTTGGTCTTTTAATTGGGAAGTCTCCAAAAATTACAGCATTCCTTCCCTTTGGTTAACAGGGGAAGTGCAGAGACACTTCATATCCAGCCACAACCTCCCCCAGAGTCATGGAAATGGGGCCTTACAAGCAGAGAATCATGGAATGGTTTGGGTTGGAAGGGGCCTTAAGGGTCACCCATTCCCACCCCCTGCCATGGACAGGGACACCTTCCATTGTCCCAGGTTGCTCCAACCTGGCCTTGGACACTTCCAGGGATCCAGGGGCAGCCACAGCTTCTCTGGGAAATCCATCCCAGTCCCTCCCCACCCTCACAGTCAGCAATTCCTTCCCAATATCCCATCTGTCCCTGCCCTCTGGCAGTGGGAAGCCATTCCCTGTGTGCTGTCCCTCCCTCCCTTGTCCCCAGTCCCTCTCCAGCTCTCCTGGAGCCCCTTTAGGCGCTGCAAGGGGCTCTCAGCTCTCCCTGGAGCCTTCTCTTCTCCAGGGGAACCCCCCCAGCTCTCCCAGCCTGGCTCCATGTCAGAGGGGCTCCAGCCCTGGCAGCCGCTCCGGGGCCTCCTCTGGACTCTCTCCAGCAGCTCCACGTCCTCCTGCTGTTGTTCCCAGGGCTGGAGCAGCTCTGCAGGGGGGTCTCAGCTGAGGAGCAGAGGGGCTGAATCCCCCCCTGCCCTGCTGGGGGATCAGCCCTGGATGTGGGTTCTGGATATCGGAGTCACAGTGAAACAGTGACAGCAGAATTTACTCCTGGAGCACCTGAACACATTTCCGTGTTCCTCCGTGCCCTCCACACGTATTCAGTGTTCCTCTGACATCCCTGAAACCCTGTAGTTGGCAGAACAAGCTGCTGCAGCTGCAGCTGTACAAGGCACATCCCACAGCAATTCCAGCAGCTTGGAGCTGGCTGTTGGAGCTGGAGCTGTGGCAGTTTGCCCAGTGGCTCTTGTTTACAGTCCTTTGCCAGGATTTTGGCACGGGAACAGCGTCCCACAGTCCTTGAGGAGCTGGAAAATGCCCTTAAGAGGTCAGTCAGGGGATGGCAGCAGTTGGAGCTTGGATTTGACCAGGCTGGACTGAGGAATGTGGAGGCTCCTGGGTTGGAATGAGATGATCCTTAAGGTCCCTTCCAACCCAAACCATTCTGGAGTCCTGCTCTCCAAAGAACCTCATGCAGCTCAGAGCAGCACCCATGGAGTGTGATGTTTTCCCTCCTCCTGCCTGGAGTGGTTTCTGTTGGAATAAGAGCTGGTGTTCCCTGGGGGCATCTTGGCACCAAAGCCATTTCGTGGAAAAGTCAGGAATGACACATCCCACTTGGAATTCAGACTTTCTAAGCAGGCAGGACTTCAAAGCCGTGGCAGCGGCATTGTGGGGTTGGCAAAGCAGGGAGCTCCAGGGTTTGGTTGGCAGAGGTGGCTGATCCACGAGGGGAATCCAGCGGGGAAAGAGCAAAGGCATTTGTTTAACAATAGGGAGGAACAATAGTCATTATTTTTGTGGAAACTCAATCCATCAGAGACCTGCTTTCCAGGGAATACTCAATTCTGAGGCATCTCCTGAGGGATATGGTGTCTGTGTTTTTTTCTTTGTTCTGGGATTATCCTGGGGGGCACGGGAATGAGGCCAGGGCAGAGCCAGAACAGAGGGATCCTTGGGGAGGATCCCAACAAACCTCATCCATGGCCATTCCCAAGGATGGTGAGGCACTTCCCATCCTGGGATCAGGTTTGGGGTCAACAGGTACGGGACAAACATGGAGGGGCTGGAGCGTGAGCAGGGAAGGGAAGGAGCTGGGAAGGGGCTGGAGCAGCAGGAGCAGCTGAGGGAGCTGGGGGGGCTCAGCCTGGAGCAAAGGAGGCTCAGGGGGGACCTTCTGGCTCTGCAACTCCCTGACAGGAGGGGGGAGCCGGGGGGGGTCGGGCTCTGCTCCCAGGGAACAGGGACAGGAGGAGAGGGAACGGCCTCAGGCTGGGCCAGGGGAGGGACAGGTTGGATAGTGGGGAAAATTCCTCCTGGGAAGGGATGGAAAACATTGGCAGAGGCTGCCCAGGGCAGGGCTGGAGTCCTCATCCTGGAGGGATTTCCAAGCCCTGTGGATGTGGCACTTGGGGACATGGTCACTGGTGGCCTTGGCAGTGCTGGGGTAGCAGTTGGACTTGGTGATCTTGGAGGGCTTTTCCAGCCTCAACACTTCCCTGCTTCCATGGTTCTGTGCCACAGAGCAGAACAAAGTGACCTCCCCGTGTCTTTGCTTTCAGCTTCCCCCCATCCAAGGCAGAGGCGTTTGAGCTGTTCAAGCAGGAGGCTGGAAGTGAGATCAGCCGGATCTTCAGGGAGAACAAGAGCATCCTCCTCGCCAGGAAGAGGAGCAGCAGTTCCGTGGCACGGAGGATCAACGACATCAAGCGGGAGATGGAGGGAGTCCAGGAGACCCTGGAGGGGAAGAAGCGGAAGCGGTGGCAGGAAGGTGAGTCCCTGTGGCCAACAAGGGTGTGGCAGAGGAATGCAGCTCTTGGCTTCAAGGACTTTTGGGTGGTGAGGCCACTAACCCAACACTGCTGGTTGCCAGGACAGTGGGACAGGCTGGGCTGTCACCCGAGTCCTCCAACTTCACCTCACTGAGCTGAGCTCTGCAGGCTTTACACCTGAGGGCAGGGTTAGGTGGGATGTTGGGAAGGAATTCCTGGCTGGGAGGGTGGGGAGGCCCTGGCACAGGTTGCCCAGAGAAGCTGTGGCTGCCCCTGGATCCCTGGAAGTGTCCAAGGCCAGGTTGGAGCAACCTGGACGAGGGGAAGGTGTCCCTGCCCAGGGTAGGGGGTGGAACAAGATGACCTTTAGGTTCCCTTCCAACCCAAACCGTTCCATGATTCTCAGTAGCACTGGTTTAACTGTCCCAAAGCACTGACCGGGATTTAGCCTTTAAATCCTTTCCCACGGCTTCCCTGGGATTTTTCCCATGGGATCCAAGTGAGGCCCTCCTCCAGGCTGTCCCCCCTGCAGAGCCCTGTCCCTCCCCTCCACCCTCACCAGGGACATTCCTCTCCTTTTCTCCCCTCCAGGAGAATACGCTGACGAGAAGGGCCAGGTCATCATCGATGAGAAGGAGTTTTCCCTCATCCTGAAGCTGAAGGAGCTGAAGGAGGAGCACAGGGCTGGTTATGCTGAGCTGCAGGACCTCAAGGCAGAGATCCAGTACTGCCAACAGCTGGTGGATAAGTGCCGGAAAAGGCTCATCTCAGGTGTGGATCAGCAGGGCTCAGCAGGCTCTGGGTAAATCCAGGCTGGAGCATTCACAAGCATCATGGAATCCCAGGATGGTTTGGGTTGGAAGGGGCCTTAAGGATCATCCCATTCCACCCCCTGCCACGGGCAGGGACACCTTCCACTAGCCCAGGTTGCTCCAACCTGGCCTTGGACACTTCCAGGGATCCAGGGGCAGCCAGAGCTTCTCTGGGCAACCTGTGCCAGGGCCTCCCCACCCCCCCAGCCAACAATTCCTTCCAATATCCCATCTCTCCCTGCCCTCTGGCAGTGGGAAGCCATTCCCCCTTGTCCTGGCTCTCCAGACAGTTCCCATCCTCTGTTGTCCTTTTCCCTGTTCCCTTCCAGACCAGATTTTATTGCTTAAGTGACTTTTGTCTTTGAATCCTGCAGATTCTCTCTCCCAAATAATGACACTTTGCTCCTTGGTCACATCAGTAGGTGCAACACTGGGAAAAAGCTTTCCACAGGGAACTTAAGAGCAGTGCTCCCAGTGCTGCCCCTGGACCTCATCCTTGGTTTTTTGTGCCAGAGGTGGTGGTTAAGGAGTTGTCCTGGGACAGGGCTTTGGCTCCAGACTCCAGGTGAATCCTCTGTCCCCCTGTGAGCTCCAGGTCCCAGAGCTGCAGCCTTGGCAGGAAGCAGGGCTTGGTCACTGCTCTGCCCGGGGTGATCCCTGCAAATTCCTGGTGTGTTCCACGTTTGAATCTGTGCATTCAATCTACCCCTGCTGTTTCCCTGGATTTGCCCCCTCCGTGTACAAATGCCAGAGTCCCAAACATTTGGATGTCGTGCACGTGGCAACCCTTGATTTCTACAGACATGCCAGGGCACAGCTGGGATCCATCAGAGCATTCCACGCTGGAGGAAACGCCCCGGATTGTTCCAGGGATAGACAGGGCCAAATCCTAACTTAGCCACTGCTTCCCGTTGGATCCGGGTTGGGCACTGTTGGATGTTCCAGATGTTTGTTCAGATAGCCAAGACTCTCCCTTATCAGGAGTGCAGTGCCTGGGAAGTGCCCAGGATTAATAAGGACAGAATTCCCACCTGCTGTCTGTTGTCATGGGCTATTATGGGATGGTGAGCGGCTGTGCTTGAGCGTGTGGGATTGAAACCCGAGCCCCAGACGCGCTGACCATTCCAGAGGAACGATCCCCATCCATGGGCTGCAGGAGCGGTGCCATCTCGTGGCCAGGGAATGTCCCCAGGAGCAGCCACCACCTCCAGCACAGCCACCAGCACCCTTAAATCAACTTTTCCAAGAGTTTAAACTCAAGACCTTGGAATTCTGAGCTCCCCTCTGAGGGTTTAAGAGCACCGAGATCCCGCCTGATCCACAGGCAGGGAGAACCATCCCACTGTTGTCCCTCGGGTGGTTACAGCCTGTTAATGCCCCCTCTGTGCTTTGCAGAGTTTGAGATCTGGTACAACGAGTCCTTCCTTATCCCTGAAGACGTGGGGGAAGCTCTGAGGCCCGGTGGGAGCATCCGGCCTGGAATGATTCCCGTACACAGGGTCATGTGCCTGGTGAGTTGTCTCTGCTTATCCTCCTCGGTGGGTGATGAGGGAACGAGGGAGGAGGAGGAGGAGGAAGGGGAGGACCTGGTGCTCTGGGAGGCAGAGAGGGACTGTCTGGAGCCACATCCATTTAGAGGCTAAAACAGGACAGTGATTGAGGGACCTGGGAATGTGTGGAATAGCAGGCATTGGGCAAAGTGCCCGGAGGTGGAGGGTGCTTGGGAGCCGGGTTTCCAGCCTGGTTTCCAGCCTGGTTTCCAGCCTGAGGGATCCAATGCTTGCAGCCAAACTATTGTGTTTCCTTTTGTGGCAACTTGGGCTTGGTGAGTTCTCTGTCAGGAACCACAACTTTGGGTGCCGGGGGCTTTCCTGATCCTGAAAAGGCACATTCCTGTGAAATTCTCATTTCCCAAAATTCCTGCATTCCCTCAGTGTGGGCAGCAGGGCAGGGGGGGATTCTGCCCCTCTGCCCCTCAGCTGAGACCCCCCTGCAGAGCTGCTCCAGCCCTGGGAACAACAGCAGGAGGACGTGGAGCTGCTGGAGAGAGTCCAGAGGAGGCCCCGGAGCTGCTGCCAGGGCTGGAGCCCCTCTGACATGGAGCCAGGCTGGGAGAGCTGGGGGGGTTCCCCTGGAGAAGAGAAGGCTCCAGGGAGAGCTGAGAGCCCCTTGCAGGGCCTAAAGGGGCTCCAGGAGAGCTGGAGAGGGACTGGGGACAAGGGAGGGAGGGACAGGGCACAGGGAATGGCTTCCCACTGCCAGAGGGCAGGGACAGAGGGGATATTGGGAAGGAATTCCTGGCTGGGAGGGGGGGGTGGCCCTGGCCCAGGTTGCCCAGAGAAGCTGTGGCTGCCCCTGGATCCCTGGAAGTGCCAAATCCAGCATAAAAACAAGAAATACAAGCTGGTGTCTTTAAAATGGTCCTTCATTCAAGCCACATGTGCTCACACCTTCCCGATTTTCCCTGGAGAAGCCCAGGATGGACATCAGCTGGGAGCTGGACCATGCTGAGCTCGGCCATGCAGGGCTCCATGGAACTATCCTGCATGGAAGGGGGACTGTCCTGTGGGAAGTCCTTGGCAGAACATGGCTGAGGGAAGTTCCTTTGGGAAAGCCCCAACCCTTCTCCTGAAGTCCTGCCCAAATCTGCCCGTCTAAGGTGAAGGAATGGGAACCTCTCACTTCCAAGGCTTTGGAGATGTGGCTCAATCGAGTCGGACCAGTTGACTCGTGTCTCCATGTGTTTTTCACATGGAATGGGGTCTGTTTTTCCCTGCAGGATGAAGATGAGCAGGACAGGTTTGAGCGGATGCAGGAGACCAACCTGCCGGAGTGCCCGGAATCCACCCCCTTCTACAGGGCCAAGATGAAGACGGAGCAGCAGGTAAGCCCAGCTGGGGCAGGTACCGTCCCACCATGGGCTGGCTGGGGAGGGACCTCAAGGATCATCCCCTTCCAGCCCCTGCCGTGGGCAGGGACACCTCCCACTAGCCCAGGTTGCTCCAAGCCCCGTCCAACGTGGAATGGAACCCCCAGAGAGAGCTGGGGGGGTTCCCCTGGAGAAGAGAAGGCTCCAGGGAGAGCTGAGAGCCCCTTGCAGGGCCTAAAGGGGCTCCAGGAGAGCTGGAGAGGGACTGGGGACAAGGGAGGGAGGGAGGGACAGCACACAGGGAATGGCTTCCCACTGCCAGAGGGCAGGGAGAGATGGGAGATTGGGAAGGAATTCCTCCCTGTGAGGGTGGGGAGGCCCTGGCACAGGCTGCCCAGAGAAGCTGTGGCTGCCCCTGGAAGTGTCCAAGGCCAGGTTGGATGGGGCTTGGAGCAACCTGGGCTAGTGGAAGGTGTCCCTGCCCGTGGCAGGGGGTGGGAATGAGACAATCCTTAAGGTCCCTTCTCACCCAAACTGTCCTGGATTCCATGAAAACATTTCAAAACCAGCTTTTCAGTGCTCAGGAGAATTTCCCAGGATTTGCTGTGCCCTCCTTGGAGCCTGCTGGGATCTACCACCAGCAGAGCAATGCTGGTGTGGCAGGGCCTTTTCCAGCTTTTCCCAGCACCACCTGGAAAGGCTGGGAAGGTGTTTGGTTTTATTTTTCAGGTCAAAAGCTTTCACAGGTGAGAACTGTGCTCTGAAATCCCAGCTGATCCCTTTGTGTTCCCTGTTCCCAGCAAACCTTTGACAGGACCATGTCATCGCTCCAGAAAATGCGCAGGAAACCCGGGATCGTCACGGCTGCTGGGAAGAACAAACCCCTGTCCTTTCTGCACATCATGTAGCAGGCTGGGCTCAGCCTGGATCCCAGCATTCCCAAAGGAATGCCAGCTCACAAAGTGCCTCGTGCTTGTGTCCACCATTGATTTCTGAAAATAAACACTGGGAAGATCAAGGCATCCAACCTTTGTGCAGGTTGGGACAGTCACTGGGAATCGATCCCGCTGTTTGCACAGGGCACAAGCCAGGAATTCAAACACCACTGGTTTTCCTGAGCCTCTGGAAAACACAGAGAGGTTGTGGTGGACAACCCAGGCTGCTCCCACCTCCCTCTTTCCTGGTGCTGGAGCCACTGGTCTCCTGGGCTTGTTACTGTTGGAGCAGCAAATCTTTGCTGGTTGGATCCGCCTGGAGAAGGGAATGAAACAACAAAGGTTAATTTATGGGCAATCAGGGAATGGTTTTGATTCGAAAAGCCCTCCAAGATCGAGTCCAACTGTTCCCCAGCACTGCCAAGGCCACCACTAACCATGTCCCCAAGTGCCACATCCACAGGGCTTTGAAACCCCTCCAGGGATGGGGACTCCAGCCCTGCCCTGGGCAGCTGTGCCAGGGCTGGACAGCCCTTCCCAGAAAACAGTTTTCCCTAAAATCCAACCTAAACCTCCCCTTGAGGCCGTTCCCTCTCCTCCTGTCCCTGTTCCCTGGGAGCAGAGCCCAACCCCCCCCGGCTCCACCCTCCATCCAGGGCATTGTGGGAGCCAGAAGGTCCCCCCTGAGCCTCCTTTTCTCCAGGCTGAGCCCCCCCAGCTCCCTCCAAATTATTTGGGAAGCTGGAATTATGATGCTGAAAGCCCCAAAGTGCTCCACGGCCATCGGGAACATCCCACTGCCAAAACCAGCACCAGCCATTGCAGATCATCCCAAATTCAAGCATCCCAGGTTGGAGGTTTTCCATATGCTCCATTTCCATAGAACTTTGGGAAAATTAACAATTCCACACTATTCAGTTTGGTTTAGTTTGTTGGGAGCTTCCTTCTATTCCTGTAACAGCACCTGCTTCCCAGAAGGGCATTGTAGAACCTCCCAGAAATCACCTTTCCTTTGGAATTATCTATTTCCAAAGGCTCATAAAGCTGCTGGAAATTCAACCCAGGCTGGATTTCCCAAGAAAACACTTCCACACAATAAGAGCTAAGCTTTTCCTTTGTCCATCCACCCCTCCCCTACTTCCCACCCAATGCCTGTGGGTCCCTGCTGCCTGTGCTGTGGCCCCAAATCTGGGAAAATCCTGAAAAATCTCAATATTGGAAGCTGCAAATATGGTTTGGAGGCTCTCGAGTGAGCGGGAAGGTCCTACTGCATCCCAAAAGCAGGTGGGACTCGGGGGCTGAGCTCCCTGGAGGAGCTTTCCCAGGATTTGGGAAGGGATTTCCTGTGAAAGGAAAAGAAGGTTTTAGGGATTTTGGGGATGTTTCTCTCTGATCATGCCAGGGATTTCCCCCGGCCTGGGGGCAGGAACAGCCCTGGGAACATGGTGCCAGGAGTGCTGGTATCTGGGCCGTGATCCCAGGGTGTGATCCTGGGGGTGCCTGTGATCCTGGAGGAGATCCCAGGCTGCCAGTGATCCCTGTCTTCCCAGGAATTCCAGAGGTGTTGGTGTCCTGTGTGCCAGTGTCTGGGGGTGTGGGTGATCCCAGGGGTGATCTGGGAGTGCTGGTGATCCTGGGAATGATCCATGGGGTGTTGGTGATCCCAGGGGTGCTGATACTGGACTGTGGATGATCCCGGTGTGCCAGTGCCCAGGGCATGGGAGATGCCAGGGAAGCAGATGATCCCAGATTCCTGGGGTGCTGGTGTTCCATGAGTGATCCAGGGGCCTGGTGATCCCTTGGCTGATCCTGGGAATCCCAAAGGTGACACCAGTGAGATCCTGGTGTGGTTCCAGGGAGATCTCAGTGATCCTGGGGGTGATCCCAGGGTGATGCTGAGGAGATCCCAGGAAGATCCTGGCGGTTCCATGAGTGATCCAGGTGTAGCCCCGGTGATCCCAGCAGTCCTGCAGCTCATCCAGGTATGATCCTGGTGATCTCCCATCTGATCCTGGTGAGATCCTGGAGATTCCAGGGGTGATCCCAAGGAGATCCTGGGGATCCTGTAGCGGGTCCTGGTGTGGGCCCAGTGATCCTGGGGGTGATCCCAGTGATCCTGGGGAGATTATGGCGATCCTGTTCCCAGGATTTGGGAAGTCCAGTTGCCTGTTGTGGTCCTGGTGATCCTGGGAGTGATCCAGGTGTGACCCTGAGGGGATCCTGATGGTCCAGTGGCTGACCCCAAGGAGATCCCAGTGGTCCTGCTGCTGATCCCGGTGTGGCCCAGGGGATCCTGGGGGGGATTCTGATACGTCCTGAGAAAATCCTGGTGGTGCTGCAGCTGATCCAGGTAATCCCACGGCTGATCCCGATGGGATGTTGGTGACACCGTGGCTGATTCTGGTGTGACCCTTGTGATCCCAGGGATGATCCCGATACGGTTCCGAAAACATCCCGGTGGTGCTGCGGCTGATCCTGGCAATCCCATGGCTGATCCCACTGGAGCCCCAGTGGCACCGCGTGATGCCAGGGGGTGATCCGGGGGGGTGATCTCGATGTGGTCCCGAGAGACTCCTGGTGGTGCCGTGGCTGATCCTGGCGCTATCCCGGTGCCGCTGATGGTGTGTGCCGGTGCCGGTGTGTATGTCAGTGTGTGTCCTGGAGTGAGTCCTGGTGTGTGTCCCGATCCCGGTGTGTGCCCCGGTGTGTGTCCCAGTGTCTGTCCCGGTCATGGTGCGTGTCCTGATCCTGGTGTGTGTCCCGTTCCCGGTGCGTGTCCTGGTCCCGGTGCGTGTCCCGGTCCCGGTGTGTGTCCCGTTCCCAGTG
>VXAY01007097.1:44891-55634 GCA_013399855.1 Oxyruncus cristatus | reverse complement strand
CGCGGGGCGGGAGCGGCCGCGCCGGGGGTGCCGGGGCGGTGGCGGCCCGTGTCCCCTCGTTCCCTGTGTCCCCCTTTCCCGGTGTCCCCCCTTTCCCTGTGTCCCCCTTTTCCCTGCCCCCGTGCCTGTCCCTGTCCCGTCCCTGCCCGGGGGAGCGCGGGGGGAGCCGGGCGGAGCGTGCGGACGTGTCCCGGCCTCCCCGCGGGGCCATTTTTCACCACCACCTTTATTATTGTTGTTATTATTATTCACATTATTTTTTCCTGCTTAGCGAGCCCCGTCTTGATTTTACGCCTTGAATCCTGCCCGGCCCCGGGCGGCCCCTGCCCTGACCCCATTTTCTGCCAGGAGGAAGGAGCCAGGGAAGGGGGAGCAGTTTAATGGCCGGGAACTCTGGTTCTCCTCTGGATGGGGAATTTCTCCAACCCACCCCCTTTATCCCGCCAGGGCCTCCGGCTTTATCGCCTCTCCTGAGCAAAGTCACTCCTTCCCTGCTGGATTTCTCGCCTCCTCCCCCCTCCTTTTCCTGCTGGTTCTCAACGCTGTTTTTACATTTTTAGACTTCCTTGGCAAAGGATTCGGGGGCTCCGTAAACTTTGCCGGCTCTGGAGCAGACACCTGGCACGGAGCACCCCCCTGTGCAATGGCGGGATTGCAGGAAAGGCTAAAAATAGTGGGTTTTTTGAGCAAGGACAACAGAGCAAACCTTTTCTGAGCGGGTTCTGGCCATGGCCACCTGGAGCAGCTGAGGAACAGCTTCCCCTTGTTCCAGTGGAACGGTGCTGGTGGCTGAGCCGTCTGAAATTAGTGGGAAATGTGAGGATTGGGATCAGAATCCAGGTTATGTTTTGCTCCTGGGGTGGGAGAACCTGGAGTAAAGCCTGATTTTACTTCAGCTTATCCCCGGGGGGAAGTGACCATCCGCTTCCCGAGGGACCCTGTGGGTCCAAAGGACTCTCCAGTCGATCCCAGAAGTTTTATCCCAATTTAGGTGTCTCACCTTTGAAGTTGGGAGTGTTGGGAGGTATCCTGGCCCTGGTGGCTGGGCTGGCACGTGGGATTTGGGATCCAAAAGCATCCAGGTTGTCTCACGTTTGTTGTCTGAAAATGTCCAGTGGTGCCAACCTGGGCTGTTGGAAGGAGCTGGAGCGGATTCCCTAACGGCTTTCTAATGGAATTACTAATTAACTGGCCTGATTTTGGGGTTTCCTCGGGGCGTCAGTTCCGTCTTGGGGCTCAGGAAGTTTTCAGGAGTGTCCTGATGTTTTTAGGAGTTGTGTTTCCCCGTCCCTGCCGTGAATCCCGGTGTTCCCGATGTGTCGGTGCCGCGTTCCTTAATGCTGTGTCTTAACTGGGGGGTGCTCTTCCCAGCACAGGAGCTTTTCCCTGGAGAGGAGGATTATTTGGGATTATTAGGTCGTTAGAAATATCCCAGGATGTTTGGCTATTTGGGAAGTGTGGAATTAGAGCCAAACCCCGCTGGCTGTGGGATGTGCTGCAGGAGACTGTGCTTTCCCTATCCCATACCTGCCTGGGGTGGGATGAGGAGGGATATGCTTGGTTTGTTTTTTGGGATGAGTTGCTGTTGTAGCTCGGAGTGTTGGAGTTGTGCTACTGGGAGAGTGTTGGGCAGAGCCTGGTGGTGAGAATGGAGCTGGGAAATCATTGGGCTCAGCCTTATTTTCCTGGGAATTATTCCCTGGATTTGGAGGGACCTTCAGGATCATCCAGTCCCACCCCGTGCCATGGGCAGGGACACCTCCCACTATCCCAGGATGCTCCAAGCCCCGTCCAACCTGGCCTTGGACACTTCCAGGGATGCTGCTGAGCTGGAGCTCCGCGCTGGCCGGAGGAGGTGGATGTTGAGCCGGGAGCTGAACGATGGATGTACATTCCAATGGCTTTTACTGGAGTTTTCCTGTTGGGAAAGAAATCCCGTCCGGCTTTTCCCTGCTCGGTCGCTGTCTCTGTCCACTGTCAGCCAGGGCCTGGATTCCTGAGAACTTCAGCTTCCAGCAGAACCTCAAATTTGGGCCAACCCCGTTCCCAGAGCTTGGAGCCACCAGCACACTCCACGTGGAGCTTCTCCTGATGCTGACCTGGACCTGCTTAGAATTCCAGACCGGTTTGGGCTGGAAGGGACCTTAAATCCCATCCAGTGCCACCCCTGCCACGGGCAGGGACACCTTCCACTAGCCCAGGGTGCTCCAAGCCCCATCCAGCCTGGCCTTGGACACTTCCAGGGATGGGGCAGCCACGGTTTCTCCGGGAATCCTGTTTCTGATGGATATTTGATGGATGTTTCTTGGTGCTGTTGCTTCCTTGAAGAAGATTCCGAGACCGTCCCCGTCCACTGCATCCCGAGGGTGGAGGAACCTCTTGGACAAGTGACGTGTTGGTGATGGCATCTCATGGAGTCGAGAGCTCCAGGGATTTATTTCCTTCCTTTCCTTACGTTATGATGGAAAATACTTTTTTCCCCCAGGGAGACCTTTCCAGTGGGAATTCAGCTCCATCCTGGAGGGAGGTGGTTTTCCAGCCGGGGCTTAGCGTGTCCGTGGGTGGTTTGGAGGGGCTGGGATTCAGGATTGGAGTATTGGAATGCTCCATTGGTTTTGTTAACGTGACCTGATATGGATTCCGACAGTCTGGAATTCCAGGTTTTGGGCTGAGGCTGTTCCCAAGGTTTTTTTGCTGTTCTTTGGAGCTGTGGAGGCTCCGGGGCTGTTCCGTGTCGGCGTCACTTTGGGACTTTGGTGGTTTTTTGCCTCCTGTGGGAATCTGGATTCTATTTTCTGCTTTTCCCTAAGGAAAACCATCCAGGAGGTTGGTTCCCTCGGCTCAAGCTCCTGGAAAATGTGCTGTGGTTGAAGACCCAAATTAGATCTATGGGTGTGTCCCGATCCACCTGGGATCCACCTGGGGGATGCTGATGGGAGGGAAAAGCTGCACTTTCCACCTGCATTTCCCTTGGAATCTCCTCCCCTTTATTAGTGATGATCCCATGGGATGTGAAAGGGAGAAGGGAAAGGGAGAGACTTGGCTCTCGCTGGATCCAAGGGGTTTCCAGCTCCATGTTCCCACTTTAAAACGTGTCTGAAAAGTTGGATTATTGAAGGAAAACTCTCCTTATATGTTTGACTTTGGAAGCCTGAATGGGGAATTTTGGGAACCTGGCCTGGGACACTTCCAGGGATGGGGCAGCTGCAGGTTCTCTGGGAATTCTGTGCCCGGATCTGCTGCTGGAATTCCAAATAGAATTTGTTTGGGTGGATATTTGGAAGGGAGGAGAGGATTTATAAACACCTGGACATTGTTCCTTCCAGAACTTTAGGACTCCTTGAGGAAAAGTCCCGAGGAAGTCCCGGGGTGGCTCTGGTTGTTGGAATGTTGGTCGGACACTTCCTAAAAAAAAATTCTTTTTCCTTGACTTTTTTTCTGTCTTTTCCCAGTTTTTTAGAGGGTAAACTTCCCTAAAATTGCTCCATCCCGGCAGCTGCATCTCAACTTTTTGGGATCCATCCCAGGGGCTGCAGTTCCTGGGAGATCCCAGGGGGAATGTTCTGGATCAGGACCTAAAATTCAGGAGAATGTGAGCCAGGAATCAAAACTGGATCCATAACTTTGGTGTGAGAGGAATCCATTGTGCTGGATCGGGAAGGAGCTGGAGCCTGGGGAATACTCCGTGTGGATCCTTATTTTCCAATTGATTCCCACTGTCTTTTCCCCCACTGCTCCAAGATTTTCCAGCTTTTCCAGCATTGCTTTGTACTTCCATGATTTCCTTCGTGAGCTGCACCAGCAGCTGGAAATCCAAAGTGTGTCATTCCCAGGGTATTTTTTTCCAGCCTTTTGCGTGGAAATGCAACAGGAAAAACTCCGGAGCCTGGTGCTCGGTGTTCCCCTGCACAACCCATTCCCGGCTTGGAATTTTAGTGCCAATTCCAGGTGTAAAGGAGCAGGAAGGGGCTTGATTTTCGTTTATGGGATTGAGAGCAATTCCCGAGATATTCCCATTCCCGCCTTAACCTGCCAGGCAGAACCGTAGGAGATTTGGAATGTGATTTCAGGGCTGGGAAGTGTCTGGAAGTTAAATTTGGGATGAGTTTGGGGTAAGACCGGGATATTTTGGGCTTTGATATGGGGAATTCTGGGAATATTTGGAGTTATGTGTGTGGGAATTAAGGGGTGACCTGGTGAAAAACACACAGAAATTCCATGGTTTTGCCTCAATGTGAAGCTTGTAGGGCACATCTTTGGGAATTTTGGGGTGGAAGGGACAGGATTGCTCCTTCCAGCTTCATTTTTGGGAGCAAGGGGATGTTGGGAATGGGTTGGGAATGGATTCAGTGTGTCTGACTTGGCTCCAGCAAGCCCCGGAACAGAGAGTATTCCTTGTTTTCCAGGCATTTTTTGAGAATTAGGGGCTGACCTGGGGAAAAACACACGGAAATTCCATGTTCTGCTTCAGTGTGAAGCTTGTAGGACACATCTTTGGGAATTTTGGGATGGAGGGGACAGGGTTTCTCCTTCCAGCTTCTCTTTTGGGGCCAGGGAGATGTTGGGAATGGCTTCCACATTTCCCACTCAGTCCCTGCAAGCCCCAAACCGGAGAGAATTCCCTGTTTTCCAGGCACTTTGGGAGGCAAAGGTGCAGTGCCAGGGGGGTGACGATGAACTCGGGGCTGGAATTTGCTGCCCTGGGGAAAACCCCTCGGGATGGTGATACCCAAAGGAGGGGCGGAAATTCCAGGTTTTCCCTGGCCCAGGAAGACAGGGGGTGGGAGGAGATGTGCTGGAGCCTGGGGGGCCTTCCCAAATCCCTCCCTTCGGAGCGAGGGGCGTGGCCTTGCTGCTCCTGGAGGGATTTCTCCCCTGGTTTTTAGCACAAAGCCCGAATTCCCCAGGAACTGGCTGGGCTCAGGTGGAGCCTCAACCCCTCCAGGTGCTGGGAGCGAGTTGGGAATGAAGCCCCATCCGGGTCACTGGTAACAGCAGCTGTAAGTAAACGGAATTTTCCTGATTATTGTTGTTACTCTAAAATTCCTCAAGTTTTCAGCTTCCTTGACTCCTTCTGGAATCCTTTTCCTGGTCCCCAACGTATTTTAACTTAAATGGAGCAATTTCAAAAGAGCAACTTTAAAAAAAAAAACAAAACAAAAACCAAACCAACTTTAAAAAGCAACTTAAACAGAGGAACTTTCCTGTGCAGGGGAAGGATTGGGGAAAAACTTAAAATATGGATTTTCTCCCCTAGTTTTTCCCACTAATTCCCACTAATTTTTAGTGCTAGAAGTGGCTCTTGCTGGAAGGAGGAATGTTTAGTTGTGGTTGGACTGTGGTGGTGCCTCGGGGGGGGTCACAGCGAAGTGTCCATGGGCTGGAAAACGTGGAAGTGAATAAAATTGGGATGATGAGGGGAGATAAAAATGTTGGGAATGGGGATAAGCAGCTGGGGGAGGTGTTAAGGTTGTGGAATTGAGGCTGAGCTTTAAGCCAGGCCTAACCCTGGTTTTAGGAGGGTTTTGATTTGAGCTAGAAATGAATTGGAAATTGTTAATGGGGGGGGGAATAAGGAGGGAGATAATGTCCTGGGCAGCTCTGATCCCGGGAATGCCGCTGCCATCCCGGGAATGCCGCTGCCATCCCGGGAAAGCCCCTCTCCCCTGGCTAAAGCTGACGTGGAGCTTTGGGTTCAGTGTGGGTTTGGGCTTTCTTGGTGCAATTCCCTTCTGTCCATCCCACCCCTGGTATTCCAGAGGGAAAAATCCCTGTCAAACCATCCTGGAGATGACAAAGTGCGTTCCTCTGTTAGATCCAGGCCTGGATGGACTCGGGGATGTGCCTGGATTTTAGGATTTCTTTGTATCAAGGCGGGAAAACTCAGTTGAACGTTCCCCTTTTCCTGTGAGAGGTTTCCTTGGATGGCTCTTTGTTCCTGGGGGGGCAAAGGAGGGGATTTGGGGCAGGGATTACCTGGGAAGGGATCCCATTTCCATGACACTGACGGGAGGTTGTTGACTCCAAAAGCTGCTGCTGGAATGTCCTTCCCTGCTCCCAGAG
The DNA here is from genome assembly GCA_013399855.1 of Oxyruncus cristatus. Classification (NCBI taxonomy): domain Eukaryota; kingdom Metazoa; phylum Chordata; class Aves; order Passeriformes; family Cotingidae; genus Oxyruncus; species Oxyruncus cristatus. The sequence continues at coordinate 49,571 of VXAY01007097.1, read as the reverse complement.
GAGGGGGAGGGGGAGGGGAAGTTTTCCAGGGACTGATACAGAGCCAGGAGCTGTGGTTTGGAGTTCAGGTGTGGATTTGTTCCCTCTGTTTTTGAAACCATCCCTTTTCCATATCCATCCTCATCCTCCCCTTCCATCCTCATCCTTTCCCTCCTTGTGGCGCGTGAATCCCTTTCCCAGCTTCCCTGGGAATTGCTGATTGCTGTCTCATAATTCCAAGCTTCCTTCCTTCCTCAGACATTCCCTGGCTCTGAGCAAAAAGGGGAAAGAAGGATTAGGGGAGAGTTTGGGAATTCCCAGAGATTTTGGGGAAGGAGCAGGGTCCTTTATTGGAGCGGGAAAATGGATCTTTTCTTCTTAACTGGATCTTTTTCCTGGAGAATTCCCAAAATGCTGGAATTCTGACACAGAAAGAATGAAATAATTAATAGATGAGGTCACTCCTCGCTTTTGTAAATGAAAGGATAAATCCTGACTTTCCACAGATTCAGCTCCTCCTTTCCCTGGGATCTCCAGTCCTCCCTTTTCCTTCGTATTCCAGCATGGGACAAATGGTGTCACTTCCCCTGCTCCAAACTTCCAGCTCCAAAACCTCAGGGAAAGTGGATCAAGCGGGAAAGGGGGATTTTGGGAAGCAGGATTTCAGGGATGTGCTGCAGGAAAAGGCACCTTGACCTCATTTTCCGGAGAGCTCAGCTGGAATTCCAACTTCTATTTAAATAAGACATTTTATAGGGATTTCCCCCCTTCCTATGTGTCCTTTTGCTTTTCCTCTCTCCATTTTTTTTTGGGAAGCAGCAGGATTTCCTGTGAACTTCCCAGCTTTTCTTCTGGTTGTGCCTTATCCATATGCAGTGCACGATTTCTGGGAGCAGGGACAGTTTGGGATATTAAATCCCAGTGCTCTGCACAGGTTTCCCAGCAGTTCATCCCGATATTCCATGAATCCCAAGGACAGCTGCACTTTAATCCTTGATTTTTATCTACATTTGGGATTATTGAACCCGGTGGGTGACGGCTCTTCAGGCCTGGGAGTGTTTTAGGAAAGCCTTCGGTTCTGAAGGTGGGAATTGAGGGGAAATTTAGGGATATTGGGAAAGAATCCTTGGCTGGGAGGGTGGGGAGGCCCTGGCACAGTTTTCCCAGAGAAACTGGATGCTTCATCCCTGGAAGTGTCCAAGGCCAGGTTGGAACAACCTGGGCTAGTGAAGGTGTCCCTGCCCAGGGCAGGGGTGGGAATGGGGTGATCCTTTAGATCCCTTCCAGCCCAAACCATGTGGAATCCCAGGATTGAGAGCAGCAGAGAGGGAATTCCATCTCCAGCATCCCGGGAATTCATCTCCAGCATCCCGGGAATTCATCTCCAGCATGGTGCAGAATCCCAGGGATGCAGCCCCTCCCCAGAGGTAAAACCTGCCTGGAAAATTCCTTTGGGGCTTCAGGACCTTGTTGGGATCCCAAATTTCCACCTTCTGGTTTCCTTCGCCCTGGTGTGGCTGAAGGTGATCCATGGAATTCCATCTGCATCCCAAACTATTTTTGGCTCACCCAGCCGAAGCAAAATAGGTTAAATCCCAACTTCCTGAGCTGGAAGTTGGGATTTAAGTGCTGAGGTTTTACATTTTGTGCCCTTTTTTTTTTCAGGCAGCAAAGGGCTTTCAGATGGATCCCGGTGAATTCCTGAGCTGAATTCCTGCTGGGAATGGGGCTCTTCAGCCTGCCAGGGCTGTTAGTCTGCAGATAGGGAGATAAGAAAACCTTTAGGCTTCCAGATTTTCCTCTTTTAAGGAGGAGAAAAGGGGAAAAAAATGGGATATAAGGGAGGTGAGGCTGGTAAAGTTTTGTCTTTTAGACTTGGGAATCCTGATTTGGAATTTTTTTGGTTCTTTAGCATAAGGAAAACTCGGATAAAATTCAGATTATTGGGTGAGATACACCTTAAAAATGGGGGTTTAAGCTCCCAGGAAATGCTGGAGCTGCCTGGGAATTAAAATAGATCCCTAATTTTTGTTAACATTCCCACGGGAAAACTGTCGTGGTGTTTCCAGGAGTGGAAATATATAATAAAAAAGCACAACTATAAGAGGATAAACAATAAAACCAATAAATACAGTAAGATAAAATTTCTGATAAGTAAATAAATATAATAAACCATTAATTTTCATCCCAGATTTTTCTGTACCTGCACAGAACAAGGTGCAGCCACTGGGATTGCTCCCAACCTCTGGAGCTGGAAAACTGCTGGGAAAACATCTGGGACGGATCCCCAGCTCATGGTCCGTGTCTCCTGCCCAAGCTCCTGGATTTAATTACCTGTTTCCCAATATTCAGCTGCTGAAATCCGTATTTTTATCTATAAATAGAGTTACTTTTTTAAGGGAAATATTTCCATTTGGGGAATAATTTTTGGGAATAGTTTGTACCAATTTCAAGAATAATTTTTGAATTTGACTAATGATAGCACTAATTGTTACTAGCAGTTAAAATGTAATTATTGACATCTCTTGGTGTCTCTTGCTATCCTGGGCTGCACCTGGTTGTGGAAGTCTTGGAAATCTTCATGGAATTGTTTAGGTTGGAAAAGACCCCTAAATCACCCAATCCAGTGTTTTTGTTGGGTCTTGTTTTGGCTTCACAAAACCTCAAAATTGAAACCCAAGATCTGGGACCGTCGAGAGCAGCGGATTCCTGGAAGTCTAAAATTCCACCTCTGGGATTCTGAAATGGAAACCTCCTTTTTTAGGTGTGAATTCCAAGTCCAAGAGCTGCCCTTGGAGGGCTCCTGAGCTCCTGCATGGGCTGGATTGGGAATTCCGGGCTGGATTGGGAATTCCAGGCTTGGCTGACCCCGTGAAATCTCGTGTGCTCTGGGGGTTGGAACTCGGCTCCCGTTTCCTCCCTGGAATAATTTATAGCCTTTTAATCAGCTTTGTCAGCTGGGTGGGAGCCTTGGAGAATATTCCTGTGGGGATTGGTTTTTCCAGGGTTGAATTTTGGCTGCTAATTCCCAGTGGATGGTGGTTTAAATGGGACATGGTGGTTCTTGGGCCGCCACCGCCTTTGGGCCTCTCGGAATCCGAAAACTTCGGCTTTTGCTTCTGGAAATTGATATTTCTGGATCAGTTGGTGCTTGAAGGGAAATCCGGGAATGTTTTCTGAAGGAAGTCTTTGGTTGTGACACCGAATTATGGCTCAAAAGTGATGAGATTGAGCAAAATTCCGATGGAATTGAGCAAAATTCCAGCTCAAAGCTGTGTTTGGAGCTGGTGAGGGATTTTGGGATCGCTGGTAGATCCCTGACAGACAGATGGGAGAACTGTCCATGTCTTGAGTGAGGTGTCTTGGGAGGACCAAAAAAACCCCTGGAATTTCTCCCCGGAATTGAGCAAAGCAGGGAGAGAGTCGTTGTGTTCTTCCTTCTCCTTTCTTGCATGGACCGGAGAACTTGGGAATTTTGGAAAGCTGGGCTTTCCCGTTGGTTGGGGTGAAGAGAATGGTCCTAATTAATTCACTGACGAGCTTTGAGCTGCCAAAAGACTTGGCATTAATTGATTAATGGGTTTGATTACTTGATTAATGAAGTGTGATCATCCAGGGCTGCGGATCCACAAGACCTTCCGAAGTATCTTTAATTCCTCTTTAATCCTTTCAATTCTAAGGAAAATATTAAAATCCAAGGAACCCCAAATGTAGCTCTTCCAGTCTGGTTTTTGAGGTGTTTCATACCCTCAGTTCCTCCCCAGGGTGTTACAATAACTGTTGGAATAACCTTCGGAAGACGCTGCCGAGCCGATGGTTCGCTCCGGAAAGGTTTGCTCTGTCCAGATCCCCCTGGAATTTTCCAGTGTGGAATTTTTGAGCTCCCCTGCTCCCTGTGCTCCTCTGCAGAGGTGGATTTGTGTGTGTGGGAGGGCCAGGGTGGGTTGGGGTTGGTGTCCCGTCACTCCTCTCACGTCTCCGGGTCCGTCCCGTCCCGGACCCAGGGCCCGAACGTTCCATTCCGGGTTTCTCCTGGTGTTTACTCCTGATTTCCTCTTTCTTTTCCATGTTCCCTCGGCTCGCTGACAACAGAGAAGAAGAAAATGAGGTGAGTGGTAACACTGGAGCCCAGCCTGGGGCTGCTTTGGCCAAGGGATTCCAGGAGCTGGGAGCGACCGAGGGGCCGGATAAAGCATGGGGATGCTTTTCTGGGATTCCTCTGGTTAAATTTGGGAATAAGGGAAATACTTCCTTTTGGGAACTATTTTTTTAATAATTTAAATAATATTTTTAATTTCAGTAACTAGAGGTATTCATACTGGTGAATAATAATAATAATAACAATAGCAATAATAACAACAACAATAATGATAACAACAACAATAATATTAATATTAATAATAATTTATCTTTAATTTTTAGTAATTTAAAATACTAATTTTGGGTAGTAAGGGAAAAATTGGGGAAGAAGGGAAATATTTCCATTTGGGGAATAATTTNAAGTTTAATTCTTAATTTTATTTATTTTAATTTATAATTTTAATTAATAATTTTAAATAATTTTGAATACTAATTTTTGGGAAGGAAAACATTTAGGAATGATTTTTAAATGTTTAAATCATCTTTAATTTTAATAACTATAATGTGTTAATATTAGCTAAAGCTGCTTTATTATTATTATATTTTAAGTTTAATTTTTAA
>VXAY01007097.1:15508-44868 GCA_013399855.1 Oxyruncus cristatus | reverse complement strand
TTAATTTTTAATAATTTAAAGTCATTTTAAATACTTTTTTTGGGGGGAAAAAGGAAAAATTTGGGAGGCAGGGAGATATTTCCTTTTGGGGAATATTTTCAAGTAATTTTAATAAATATGTTTACTTTGTAATAATAATTAATTAATATTAATGAATATTAATATTTATCAATATTCATATCGTTGTGAGGCAGTTGGGGTGGGAGGATCCCGTTTCCAAGCCGAACATGCTCTTTTTTTCCCAAGGTTTCGGGTGCCCTTCCAGCCATGAAAATCGTTTAAAATCATCCCTGAAATATCCCCGCACAAAACCCACCCATTTTTACGGAATGCTTTGGATTTGTGCTCCTGCTTTTCCCACACTGGGTTAATTTGCTGCCAAAATTCCAATGGGATGTTGGGTTGGGACACCAGGACGAGTCACGTGGAGACCACGACAAGGTTTTCACTCTTAAAATCAACCCCCGTGTGTCAAAAAAGAGGATTTATTTTTTTTTTAATCTGTGATGTCCCAGGGTGCAAAAAACTCCAGGATTTCCAACCCACCACTGTCTTATTTAATGATTGACTCCGGTGCTTTGAGCCTGGAAAAACCTGGATTGTTTTCCACGAGTTAAAGGATAACAAAACGCTCAATAGTTCACAGTGGGAAGCTGCTGCTCCTGCCAAAAATGTGGCCGTGGCAAAGTTACGGGAGCTAAACCTGGCTCGGAATGGTTCTGATATGACTCTTGCCATTGGAATTATGCTTCCCACACAACATGGAATTACAGAATTCCCAGACAAGCTGTGGCTGCCCCTGGATCCCTGGAAGTGTCCAAGGCCAGGCTGGAGCACCCTGGGCTAGTGGAAGGTGTCCCTGCCTCTGGCAGGGGGTTGGAATCAGATGATCCTTAAGGTCCCTTCCAACCCACACCATTCTGGAATTCCATAAAATTCAAATTTATGGGGACAAACCCTGCTGGCAAAGACACCTTTTACCACAGTGTCACACCATTCCCCTTCGGGGATCTCATTCCCGGGACACAGAGGAACCCTAAGCGTTAAAATAGATGGAGAAATGCCCCAGTGGGTAAATAAAGGGTGCTTTGTGCTCGGAACGTTCCCAGGTTTGGGACGGCAGGGGGCTGAGGGTGATCCTGGTGGGAGGCAGCCACAGCTCCTGCTGGGGAGGACATGGAGCGTGTTCCGGTTGGTTCTCTGGAGGTGGCGGAGTCATCGCACCACCAGGTCCTGCTGGGAATTCTTGGGGATTTAATTAGTGCTGGTCTGTGGCTGAGCCGGGAAACTTGTTGGGAATTAGTAATGACTGGGATAAGGCTGTTGGAGGGAGGTGGGAAAGGACAGAGTTCGAGTGGGAAGGATCCTTAAGGATCATCTCATTCCACCCCCTACCCTGGCCAGGGACACCTTCCACCAGCCCAGGTTGCTCCAACCTGGCCTTGGACACTTCCAGGGATCCAGGGGCAGCCACAGCTTCTCTGGGCAACCTGTACAGGGCCTCCCCACCCTCCCAGCCAGGAATTCCTTCCCAATATCCCATCTCTCCCTGCCCTCTGGCTGTGGGAAGCCATTCCCTGTGTGCTGTCCGTCCCTCCCTTGTCCCCAGTCCCTCTGCAGCTCTCCTGGAGCCCCTTTAGGCCCTGCAAGGGGCTCTCAGCTCTCCCTGGAGCCTTTTCCAGTACTGGGAAGCTGCATCCATGTGGAGTCTCCTGAAATGTGGAAACAAACGTATGTAAAGATTAAAACTGAAGGTATTTTGTAACCTGGGAGTGCAGAAACCTCACAAAAAGCAGTGGTTTGTCCTCATTGACTTGGTGTGTTGAACTCCACCTCTTTTTAAAAAAATAAGAGTTCAGTGAGGAAAGGACTTTCACTTTGGTTGTTAATGAGTCAGTTAAAAAGCCTCAGCCCAAACCCCAGAGGAGGTTTTGTTCCAACTGGAAGTGCCTGAGGAATCGATTGTGTCCAGGACAGATCCGGGCGCCGCAGGTGGAGCTGGGGTGTCCGTTTCTCTTGGATCAGCATGAAAAATTCACCAGGTGAAAGGAAATACTGTTAACACCCAAAACCCCCTCGATTCCTCCAACTTCATCTTCTCTTCCTCCCCCAGGGCAAACCCGAAACGGCACCGAGAGCTGGTTTTATCAAAGGCCCCGTGTTCAAAGGCGTCGCTTCCAGTCGCTTTCTGCCCAAAGGCACCAAAACCAAGGTCAACCTGGAGGAGCAGGGAAGGCAAAAAGTGTCTTTCAGCTTCAGTTTAACCAAGAAAACTTTACCCAATCGATTCCTGAGCGGACTCGGAAACGAGAAACAAAATGAAGCTCCCACCCCTGCAGTTCCCCTTCCCACTGATTTTAACCCCAAAGGCAAACCGGACCTGGGCGATGCCGCCGGTTCAGCCGAGGAATCTTCACCTCCGAAACCCAAGGTAGAACTGGGGAAGATTCATTTTAAGAAACACTTGCTCAGTGTCACAGCCAAACCAGCGCCGGCTCCGGCAGTGACGGCACCGCCGCCGGGAGTGGAGCCGGTGACCTTGGCCGTGGAATTCCCGCCCACGCCGCCGCCTCCGCCGCCTCCTCCTCCGCCGCCGACACCGGTCCCTGTGGCCGCGGTGCCGCAGCAGCCGCTGGTGACGCCGATGTCGACGCTGCTGCTGTCGCCGCCCGTGGAAGCCGAAGCCCCCGCGCCGAGGGAGCCGATCCACGCGGTGCCCAAGGAGGCTCCGGAGGCTCAGGCCAGGCAGGACGTGGGGTCGCGCGGAGAGGAGGAACGTGTCACCCAGAACGCGCCTGAGCAGCCGGAAATGACCCCGCAGAAGGAAGATTCCCATATTGGGAAAGAGGAGGAGGTTTCCGACGGCTCCAAGGGTGCTCCCGCCTGCTCCCGGAGGCAGGGGGCGAAGAGGAAGTTCTCCCAATCCGACGGCGCGCTGCAGGGCTCCGAGTCCGACGAGGATTCGGTGAGGACCTCGTCCAGCCAGCGCTCGCACGAGCCGAAGGTCTCCAGCACGGAGAAGGAGCGAGATTCCAGACGGAGCTCCACGTCCCTCCGAGGCGACGACCTGGGGAAATCCTCATCGCGCTCCAGGTCAGACAGGGACGAGAAGTACTCGAGCTACTCCAAGTCGGACAGAGACTCGCGGTACTCGTCCTCCCGCTCGCGCTCCGACAGGGACAGGAGGCGAAGCCGGTCTCATTCCCGCTCACGCTCCGACCGCAGCTCCCGCACCAGCTCTTCCTACTCGAGGTCGGAGCGCTCGCATTACTACGAGTCCGAGCGGCGGTACCACCGGAGCTCCCCGTACAGGGACAGGTCCAGGTATTCCCGTTCCTATGCGGACAGGGGGCGGGAGAGCTCGGACTCGGAGGACGAGTACAGGAGGACACATTCCAGGTCGAGCGACTCCCGGCGGACGTCCTCCCACTCCTCCTCCTCCTACAGAGACTCGAGATCTTCCTACTCCAAGTCGGACCGGGACAGCAAAGTGGAGTCGTCTCACGCCGACCTGGAGAGGAGAGGAAGGTCGTCGTCAAAAGCGGATCGAGATTCCAAAAGGACTTCCGAAAGTGAAGTATCCAAAAGGTGCTCTCCCCTCGATGAACTGGGCTATCGGAAGGGAACTTCCCATTCCAAGCCCGACAGTAATGTGAATTCCTCCCGCTATAAATCCACCCCTTCCAAGACCCCCGCGCCAAAGCCTGATAAATTTAAGAGTTCTTTCTGTTGTACAGAATCGCTCGAGGAAATCAAGCCGCAGTGTAATTCTCTAGATTTAGAGAGCTCGTGTCTGAAGAGCAATGAGATCAGGGTGTCCATTGCCAAAAAGCTGGAAAGGGAAAAGACACTTTCTCCATTAAATCAGCTCAGCGATTCGCCCGCGCTGCCGAAGGCGGACGAGTCGACAGCGGGTTTTGCCAACTCCAGCTCTGAGGAAGCCGCAGGAAGCGAAAGCCACGACAGTGTTAAGGAACCGTCATTAAAGGTGAAGCATGATCCAGTAAGAACGTGTTTCCCCACGGAACTGAGCGTCAACGGCTCCCCAGAGGGTCGGGATGATGGTCTGGCAACTTCCAGTGCCTCCAAAGCAGAGGATGTTCCCGCGTCCTCTGACGATGGCCCGTGCCGGTCGGAAGCGTCACCTGTCGGGAAGATGAGCCCGTCATATCCATTGCCATCCAATGGGTTTGAGGGCACGGATGTGTCTCAGGAGCAAGAGCCGGATGATTCCCGGGTCCAGTCCAGTGAGTGCAACAGCCTGTTCCGGGAAGCAGAGGCTCCGGTGCCGCAGCAGCAGAAGGAACCCGCCCCTTTCCCAGCTGTGAATGTAGATCCCACTAAAGCTGCCCTGGAGAAGGTGGATGAGGAGGCGACTCCGTGTGACAAAACCAAAGAACCCGTTTTTTGCTACATTTCCGACGATGCCGCCCCCGCTTTGTACCACTCGGAAGTGGAAATCGAGGCGGAACCAGTGGATTTGAAAGTTCCATCCGAGGCTTTCCTGGACGTGCAGGTGGAGCCGCAGACGGTGACGTGCGACTACGAGAGCGTGGAGGATCCCCATCCCAAGTCTGCCAGCGAGGATGAGCACGGCCATCCTGCCCATAAAATCAGCCTGGCAGTGGAGAGCTCGAGCAGGGATTCCTCCCAGGATGGCTGTTCCCAGCAGCTCGTGTCGGAGCATCCTGTGCCGGAGGGAAATGTCTCTTCCAAATGGGATGTGCCACCGGCTGGGCACCGGGAGCTGCTCCAGCATTCGGAAGCTGAAGAGGTGCTGCAGTTGGATGCTCAGCACATTGATCTTGGTTCAGCAAAGAGCAAACAGGCGTTCCAAGATGAACATTCCTACTATTCGGAAGTGCCGCTGGAGCAGCGCAGCAGACAGGTCGTGGAGCAAAGTGCCCTTTCCACTGAGGGAGCTGAACCGGAGGAGTTGAGGGTTCCGTGTTCCGGCGTATCGGCCGAGAGGGACGAGGGGGACGGGCCCTTGGTGGCTTCGGCTTTTCCAGACGTCCTGTATCCCTGTTCCGATGTCATTGTCACGGCAGAGGACACGGAGGTGGTGACTCAGGCCCCGACGTGCGATAGCAGTGGCAATGCCGTGGAATTCGTTCCCGCTGGGCACGACGATTACTCGGACACGGGGGAGAGCGACAGCGAGGGCGGCAGCGACGACAGCGACACGGACGACTCGGATTCCGATGACGGCACGCCACGGAAGCGGCTGCAATCCGTCGTGGTGGTTCCCAAGAACTCGACCATCGCCATGGAGGAGAACAGCCCGGGCTCCTCCCGGAGCAGCCAAGGCAACCGGCGCTTCTCTGACCACTGGGACGACGAGCGGCCCGAGCCCAGCAGGCCCTACTACGAGGAGAGGCCAGAGGGTAAAGGTGGAGAGAGCAGGAGTTCTCCCAGAGGGATGGAGAAGAGTCTGGCGACATCTACGGAGCTGAGCAGGAAGGAGGCGGAGGAGCTGCGGGCGGATCCGTGCCAGGCGCAGAGCGATGGCGTGGACAGCACGAGCCAGGCCGATGTGACCACGGATTCCCACGGGAAGCCCAGCGCGGAGGAGAGGATGATGCTGACGGAGATGGTGGCCATGGGAAGGCCCGTGGTCCGGCCCGATGAGCAGCAGTTCTGTCTTCCCGAGAGTTTCGAAGGCACCGACACATCCCGACACCAGATGAGCTGCTCCAAGCCGGACAGCCGGCAAGGGCAGGGTGGGCTCAACCAGTCCAGCCTTGGAGACTATCCCAGGCTGGATGGTTTCCATACAACAGAGGAGATGAGTACTTTGGGCTGGGACTTTTCCCAGACGGAGAAGCCCAGCAGCACATACCAGCAGCCGGACAGCAGCTTCGGGATGTACTCGGGATACGTTTACCAGCCGGGCTCGGGAGCCTACGGCACCTCCCAGAATTACTGGCAAGGCAACGGTTACTGGGATGCGAGGTCTGCCAGCAGACCTTCCGTGGTCAACTACGAGCGGATCCAAGGGCAGGTGCCGGATTCCCTGACGGAGGATCACGAGGAGTACGAAGAGGAGGATCGTTGGGATCATCCCAGCCCCTCCAGTAAATCCCAGCTGCCCGGGCCGAAGGAAGAGGGCTCGGTGCAGGCGCACGAGATCAGCAGCAATTCCACCAAGGAGCCTGTGCCTGGCGCGGAGAAGAAGGAGGAGGTGAAGGTTCTGGAGAAAAACGACGTGAAGGACCGAGGGCCACCCAAAAAAAGACGGCCGGAGGTGGAGAGTGACTCGGAGAGCGACGGGGACTCGAGGGAGAAGAGCAAGGGGAAGGCGGAGGGGGAGCCGGCGCCGCAGGACTCCTCCATGGTGGGCCACTTGTGCATCATGGATGACTTCCGAGACCCCCAGCGCTGGAAGGAGTTTGCCAAGCAGGGCAAGATGCCGTGTTACTTCGACCTCATCGAGGAGAACGTCTACCTGACGGAGAGGTAATGGCTTGTTTCATCCTTTCACTTCCCGGAGCAGTTTTGGGTTTTAACTCCCCTTTGCTTCAGTGATAGTTGTGTTTTCTATGGCCAAATCAGGATAATTTGGAGGGAAAGGGAGGGATTTTGCATTCCCAATATCTGGCAAGGGTAGAGGAGACAGCACTGGGCAAGTGTTTAACTTCCCTGCGTCTCTGCTCCTAAAGAGAATCCCCTGGTTGTCCCAGACATTCCCAGGTGATGGGAAGAGCTGGAAAATGGGAGGATATGAGGGGAAGGTTGATTGATTTATTTATTCAGGTCCGGCCTGTTTAGTGTCCCCAAGTACCAGCTCCCTCTCTGTTGGCACAGGGAATTCTCTCCAGGTTTGGGAAAGATTTTGGATACACAACACGTGTTTCCTTATTCCATGTCTTTATTTATCATCTCAGATGAATTTTTTTAGCTCCAATTACCATAATTTGAAGTCCCGCATTTTTCTCTTGTGCCTTTTTTTGCCTCGTTGGGATCCACACTCCAAAAAGTTCCTAAAATTATCTCATGGAAGTTAAAATATTAATTAGTGGATACCTTTTCTGCCCTACTTTTCCTGTAGCTCTGATTTCCTTCTCTTTTTCATTCTAGAACGGAAGCTGAAGTAACCAAACCCTCCAATTTCCTTTATTAAAGTAACACCATTTAGGAATGGATGTCCAAATAAACGTGGAGACGGAGGAGAAAGGAAAAAAGTGAAATATCCCGGGAATTCTTTTTGAGGAACCATTTTTTATGGTCACCAAATCCTCACCTCCCTCTCAAAACAAGCCGAGTGTCCTTGGTTACCCCTGTACCTTCCGGTGGTTATCCCAAGGTCACCGTTCCATATATCCCATTGCTGGAGGAGAGATTAATGTCCTCCAGTAACCAGCTTAGGGTTGAGGAGGAATTTCTGCAGCCAGCTGCTGTCTCACCTTGTTTCCACGCCTCTCCTTGCCCAGGAAGAAGAACAAATCCCACCGGGATATCAAGCGGATGCTGTGCGAGTGCCCGCCCCTGTCCAAGGAGGAGCGAGCGCAGGGGGAGGTGGCCTGCGGGGAGGATTGTCTCAATCGCCTGCTCATGATCGAGTGGTGAGTGACCCGTGGGCTGGGGGGTGGTGTCCTGGGGGTGACTTGGGAATCCCTAAAATTACCCCAGAGATTCCTGGGAAGGGGCAGTGCTGGTGTGCAGTGATCTTCGGAGCTGCCGCAGCGCTGCCTGGAGAAGCTGTGCCTGCCCCGTCCCTGGAAGTGTCCAGGGCCAGGCTGGACAAGGCTTGGAGCAACCTGGGATAGTGGAAGGTGGAAATGGGTGATCCTTGAGGTCCCTTCCAACCAAAACTATTCCACGATTCCATGATCTTGATCTTTAGATCATAGAATCAGACAGGTTGGAAAGGACCAGATATTGGAATGAAATTCTTTCCAGAGAGGGTGATCAGCCATTGGAATGGGCTGCCCAGGGAAGTGGTGGATTCTCCATCCCTGGAGGTGTTTAAGATGAGGCTGGACGTGGCACTGAGTTCCATAGTCTGGGAACCGCGGTGGGGTTGGATCAAGGGTTGGACTTGATGATCTCAGAGGTCCTTTCCAACCCCTCTGATTCTATGATTCTGTGATTCTTTGACCTCGAAGATCATCAAGTCCAACCCCTGATCCACTGCCACCGCAGTTACTAGACTAAGGCACTAAAAAAAAAAGTGATCCAAAGTTTCTCCAACTTCTTACAAAAGAGAAAGAACTCAGTGCGATTTGGTTAGAATGCCAGTTTCCTCACGGAACAGATCTGATATTTCAGATAAAAATAGCAAGACCCTCGTAAAATGAAAGTTCAGCTGCTGTGTCACCACTCTTAATCATTTTATGACGAAAAGAGGCATTGTGGCAATGGCTCAAAATCCTTCCTTTAGTGAGCAGTAGAACTGGTCAACGGGGTGTTGCTGCTTCTGCCTGGCAAAGGTCTTCCCCTCATCCTCCTTCCCGTTGTGTTTCCTCTTGCCGTGTGTGAAGGGCACACGTCTGTACTTTACCATGTGCTGCGCTTGCCTCTCCATGGGGATACAGGAGAGCGCCAGGAAGTCCATCACCAGGAGGATCTGCAGGAGCTCGGAGCTCACAGTCTCCTGGAGCTCCTCTTCCCAGAGCCTCAGCAGCCCACGGCTGTTGTCTCCTTCTCCCTCCTGCAGGGTTTTGCTGCTCTGTGGGAGCTGGAGGCTGGGAACGGGGATTGCCCCTGGCACCAGGATTGTCACCAGCTGGGCTGGAAGGATTGGAATTACCTGCCAGAATCCCACACTTAGTTTTTATCTCATAGCCCAGACAGGGAATATCTTGGAGGAAGAAGCCCCAAAACATGGGGAGGAGATCCCAGTTTGTCCCACTGTGATGGTCTGACATGGAAGTACAGCAGGATTAGCACTCCAGATATTCCAGAAATAAATTACCTGCCGCAGGGCTGTGCTTTTGATCGCCAAACCACTCCAGGGTTTCACTCCGAGTCTCTCGCCATTCCCTGGGCTCTGTTTCCCATCTGAACCCTCGCTCCCATTTCCTTCCCGCAGCTCTTCCCGGTGTCCCAACGGCGACTACTGCTCCAACCGACGCTTCCAGAAGAAGCAGCACGCGGATGTGGAGGTGATCCTCACCGAGAAGAAGGGCTGGGGGCTCCGAGCTGCCAAAGACCTGCCATCGTAAGCTCTTCCCGCGGCCTTTTCCCGCTCCTTCACTCCCTCCTGCAGGGAAAAACCGTGGCTTGTGGGTTCCTGGTTTCCCTGACGCTGGATTAGCTGAGGGTCGCTCAGAAAACCCCCCTCAGCCGGGGTCGTTCTGTGTTGACTGGTGGTTTTGTCCTAAGCCAAGTGGTGTTTTCCCCTCTTGCAGCAACACCTTTGTCCTGGAATACTGTGGGGAAGTGCTGGATCACAAGGAATTCAAGGCCCGGGTGAAGGAATATGCCCGGAACAAGAACATCCACTATTATTTCATGGCCCTGAAGAATGATGAGGTGAGACAGGGATTGCTGGGCTTGGCTTTGGGAGAGTCTTCCTGGGCTTTGTGGCCAACTGCTTGGGAATGTGTGGAGCCACATCCTGAATCCATTGGACATGTTTTCCTAAGGAAAGGAGACTTCATGCCGTATTTTTTCAACCCATTCCTCAGTTTTCAACCTGTTCCAACAAAATTCCAGCAGCTCAGCTGTATCCCAGTGTCCTTAGGGAGGAGAAATGGTCATTCCAAAGGAAAGGATGGATCATGGATCATCCCTTCCACACGAGGAGGAGAAACTGTGTCCTTAGGGAGATGCTCCAAGCCCAAGTCAACCTTCTTGGATGCCCAAGTCCACCAGGAAACCACATTTCCTTTTACATTAAACCCCATTAAATTGGCTTATTTTTAGCTGGCAAAATCCCTACGGGCAGGAATGTCGCTGGAATATTTATATCTGGGATATTCCTAATTATTTATCATAATTTAAACTCTGGGGAATGTGGAGCTACTGCCTTGGGCCCTTCCTGGATAAATAGGAATTAATCTCATATTCCACTTGTCTCTTCTTTCAGGACTTTTTGGGTCTGAGGAGTTTGAGAATAAATGAACTAAAAATACTCTTTTTTCCCCCCCCTCTTTTTTCTTCCCTGTTTTTTTCCTCTTCCCTTCTTTTTCCCCTTTTTTTTCCCTGTTTTTCCTACTTTTTTCCCCCAGATAATCATTTTAGGGTTTGTTCTGTGATCATGAGGGGCACAAAGGAGGGTTTTCCTTTATAAAAGGAACTTATGGAAGTTGTTATTATTGCAAGTGGTCCAGGAGATGACTTCTCCCTTGGAGGACAATGCACGTGGCAAAAAATCTTCCAGAAATCTCTTGTCCAAGGATCAGGAACATTAAAAATCCAGGTTTCCCATCCAGCTGGAGACTCTGCCAGGAAAATTAAGAACTATGTTCCTTTAATGCCCTTTTTTGGGGAGAGCATTAAATCATAATAAAATCCTAATAAACCCCATTCTCCAACCCAGATAAAGAGCAGGAAGAGTTGATTATTCCTATGCAGGTTGTGTTTGTAGCTGTTCCAGTTCCCATTCCCAGGAACGAGCCTGTTTTCCTGGATTTCTTCTTTCTTCCCAGATAATCGACGCGACCCAGAAGGGGAACTGCTCGCGCTTCATGAACCACAGCTGTGAGCCCAACTGTGAGACACAAAAGGTAAAAACCTGGAGCAAATCCAGGGGCTTCCCGTTCCCACCGCCCGTGGGAAGCATTTTTCCTTCCCGCCTCTGTATTTTGGGATTTTTCCTTGGAGTGGCTGAGGTGAAAGGTGCGTTTGAAACGGGGAATTCGCCCCTTCACGGAGCACGTTTTAAATCCAGCGATGCTGTTCCAAGGATTAATCCGGTCAGCTGGGGGCAAATCCCGGGTTTTGTCGGGTGGTAACTCTTGGGTCTTGCCTTTTTCCATAGTGGACTGTGAATGGGCAGCTCCGGGTTGGATTTTTCACCACCAAACTGGTCCCGTCGGGCTCGGAGCTGACGTTCGATTACCAGTTCCAGAGATACGGGTACGTCCCTGCTCCGGGAAACTTCCCGGATCGTTCCCTTCCCTGCTTCTTCCTCTGGCTGATTATTAATCAGCGAAGCTCCAGACTCTGCAACATTCCTGAATAATCCCTCTTTTCCCCCTCCCGTCCCTGTTTTATGACTTTGCAAATACTTGAGGAGCTGTAAAAGCCTCCCAGGCAACACATCCCGTTTTCCTGGCCCGGGATTTGGATCCCTTGGCTAAACCTGAGCCTGATATTCCTGTCTTACTGTTTTTCCAGTTGTATGGTGGAGTAAAACTTAAGGGTCATCCCTTCCTTTTCCCTCTGGATCCTTCTTCAGGCTCTTCCTGGGAGCAGGAGAATCAGAAAGGAATTTTTACTTGCCTTTTAAAATGATTCCTCCTTCCTGGAAGATCCTGGAGTTGAGCTTTCCTGGCTCTTTCTTCTTGTGCTGTTCCTCCAGTGGATTCTGCACATTCTCCCAAGGAATTGTGGAATATAGTTTGAAATGGGTGGTATTTCAAGTAGGAATTACAGAGGTTTGGGAGGAATGTTCCCTGAAGATAACAGAATTTATTAGATTTGTGTTTGTAATTACTGCATCACTTTATATATGATATATTAATATATAAATAACATAGAGTTAGATATTAATTTATATAAGTAGTTTAATTGTGTTTATGATTATTATATTTATTCTTCCTGGCTGCGCATCCATGTAAAAAAAAAAGTCCACGTGAATTTTGCTGCTTCCATGAATCCTCGGCTCATTCTTTATTCTACATTTTATATAGTTTTAAGCTATGAAATGTAAGAAATGAGCTCAAAAATGGCTATAAAAGGCTATAAAATGCAAGTCTTATATAATCCTAATTATACATTCCTTAGGAGAAGGAATATATTGATTTCCATGTGGGATGAGAGGTTTCAGACCCACCAGCTCCACCTTTTCCTTTCTGGTTCTTGGATCTTGGCCTGGAAGTGCCCCAGGCTTTGTTTTCCAGCTGAAACAACATGGGATCAGGGGAGTTCTGTAAGGAATAAAGGCTGGACTTGAATATCCAGTGGCCTGAAAGGCTCTTCCATGCAGAGACATTCCCGTTTCTCCTGAGAATGCACTGAAAAGCAGGTGGAAAACTGGCTGGGGGTGGAGTTGAGCCGGGATTAAAGTGAGTTTTGTGTCCTCCCCCAGCAAAGAGGCTCAGAAATGTTTCTGTGGCTCCTCCAACTGCCGGGGGTACCTGGGAGGGGAGAACAGGGTGAGCATCCGAGCGGCCGGAGGGAAGATGAAGAAGGAACGCTCCCGGAAAAAGGACTCGGTGAGTCTGGTGCTCCCAGGGATCCTTGAGCTTGGGAAAACCCTCCGACATCACCAACCCCAGCCCTGGCAGGGCCGTTCCTAAACCGTGGCCCCAAGTGCCACGTGCACACGGCTCCTCAATCCCACCAGGAATGGAGGCGACTCCGCCCTTGACAACCCTTTCCATGGAGGAATTTTCCCAATATCCGACTTAAACCTCCCCTGGTGCAGCTGTTTCCTCGTGTCCTGTCACCTGTTCCCTGGGAAAACAGGACTCCCGAGGACCTGAGGGGTCAGGCTTTTCCAGGGATGTGCCAGCAAAGGTTGGACTTGCTGTGCTTGGAGGTCTCTTCCAACTTTAGGGATTGGGCCCCTCAATGCTTGGGTCTTTTCCTGGATCTTTAGTTAAATCCATGAACTTGGATGTTTTCTTGGATCTTTAGTTAAATCCTCATTTTCTTTCACTCTGTTATTTAGCCCAAAGTCCCATCCAAGAGGGGCTTAATCTGCTTATCCCTAACTAAAATCCACCAAATTCCACGTGGTTTTAAAAATTTGGTTTGTTTTCCGTGATTTTTTAACATCAGTGAAAGATGAACAATCTTGGCTTCAAGACTCAGGATCTTCCCTGAAATTTGGCAGCTGAAAGGGCTCGAAATTTTCTCGTTTCCAGGTGGAATTTGAGTCTCTGAATTCCTTTTGCTTAAAGGCAACACATGGAATTGCAGGGATGGGTTTCCATGATGTGGAAAAGCTGTGGAGAATCCAGAGCAAAGCACTCAAAAGGAGGTTTTTTGGGTGAAAACTCCTGAAAGAACCTGCACTGGCTCTTTTTTAATTCCTTTTTTAATTCCTTGTAATTATTCTCTCCTGGAAGATACAAGCCCCTATTCCTGTGGGTAAGATTTATTCCCAGGTTTTTTGGGGGGAGAAGCTCTGTTTAAAAAAGGCAGTTTTATTTTTATTTACTGGATCAGGGAGTGAGGGAAGCCAAGACATAATTTATAAATTTAAATTTATTATTACTATTTTTAGTAGTAGTATTATTAGATTTTAAATTTATAAATATGTAACTAGAATACATAAGTAATATGCAAATATAACTTGAAAATAATATAAAATAAATATATAATTATTAAAATAAATAATACTATGCATTGTTATATAAATATAAGGTGTTTTAAAACACTGATTAGGGGCTAAATAATGAAGGTTGTCCACATGTAAAGGGATTTTCCTCTGGTTCTGAAGATGGTAAATCTACTGTAGATTATCTGTAAATTAATGTGGGTTTATGAAGAGTTTATACAATGAATAGAGATTATAAAGAAGTAAATTTGATCTGCAATTAAAGGTAATTTATAAAGAATTGATACAATTCCTAAAGATTATAGGGAAGTAAATTTGATCTGCAATTAAAGGTAATTTGTAAAGAATTGATACAATTCCCAGAGGTTATAAAGATGTACATTTGATCTGCAATTAAAGGTAATTTGTAAAGACTTCATACAGTCCACAAAGGTTATAAAAAGTAAATTTGATCTGCAATTAAGGATAATTTCCCAGTGCATGTTTGTTTTCCTGCCTAAAAGGATAAACTCATTTTTGGGAACGTTTTGGTGCAACCCCCTGGAATTTCCTCCAGGCAGCATTGGATTTATAGAGCTAGGAAGTGCCATTCCCTAGGGAAGATGGAATGTGGAGTCGGGAATTCCATCCTGTGGGGTGGCACGAGGCCTGAGCTGTCTCCCTTCGCCTGGGGCAGGTGGACGGGGAGCTGGAGGCGCTGCTGGAGAACGGGGAAGGGCTGTCCGACAAAAACCAGGTGCTCAGCTTGTCCCGGCTCATGGTCCGGATCGAAACCCTGGAGCAGAAACTCACCTGCCTCAAACTCATCCAGGTGAGGAGCAGCCACGGGAAGGGAGGGATCCGAGTCCTGGTAAAGCCACATCCTCAGAGGAGCAGGGGAAGGTGGGAGGAGGGTCTCGCCCTTGCTCCGGCGTCCCAGGCTTGGCCGAGCGGCTCCACAACCCATTATCCTTAGGTTTATTCCCCAGGTAGTGGTTATGATGGTCCTGCTGTTGTGTTCCTGCTCCAGATCCAGGGGTTCCGGCCTCTTAGGTTGGGTTGGACCTGCCCAGGTGCCGAGTTCTGGCTCTGCGCTGGGTTCCGTTTTCCCCATGGAGCAGTTTGTGATGTTACCCCATGGAAATCAAAGGGTTTCTTTTCCTGGGAGTCTGAGCATTCCCATGGAGTCTTTCTAACTTTGGCTCCTCCAGAACATGCACTCCCAGTCCTGCCTGAAGTCCTTCCTGGAGGAGCAGCCATGGAAAGGGAGGGGTCCGAGTCCTGTTAAAGCCACATCGTCAGAGGAGCAGGGGAAGGTGGGAGGAAGGTCTCATCCTTGTTCCAGTCTCCCAAGCTCAGCTGAGCGGCTCCACACTCCATTATCCTTAGGTTTTCTTCCCCAGTCCACCAGGATGGTTGTAATGCTCCTGCTGTCGTGTTCCTGCTCCAAATCCAGCAGTTTTGGCCCCTTCACTTAGGCTGGCCCTGCCCAGCTGCCGAGTTGTGGCTCTGCACGGGTTCCGTACTCCCAGAGGGGCAGTTTGCCATGCTATCCCACGGGAGGGATTTTTCCTGGAAGTCTCTGAGCATTTCCATGGAATCTCTCTACCTTTGGCTCCTCCAGAACACGCACTCCCAGTCCTGCCTGAAGTCGTTCCTGGAGTGCCACGGGCTGTCGCTGCTCTGGATCTGGATGACGGAGCTGGGCGATGGCAGAGGCAGCACCGCCAACAACCTGAAGCTGCAGCTGGAGGTCAGTAATTCCATGGGATTTGGAGCTTTCCTAGAAAGACTGAGATGGGAAAAGCCCTTTAAGATCGAGTCCAACCCTTCCCCAGCACTGCCAGGGCCACCCATGTCTCCCAGTGCCACTTCCACATGGCTGTTAAATCCCTCCAGGAATGGGCACTCCAGGAGTGCCAGGGCTGGACAGCCCTTTCCATGGAGAAGGTTTTTAGCAGCTCAGAATCACAAGGATATTCTTTTCCTTTTGTTTTTTGAAATGCAAATTCATGCCAAGTGTTCATGGAAACAAACTCAGGTGCCTCAGAACTCCAACCCTGGAACTTCTGCCCTAAGGCACATCCTTAATTAGTGGAAGGAATTTGCTCCTGTGGTTTTCTGGGATTCCTGAGTTGGATTTCATAAGCCAGACTTAAAGATTGTTGCTGTTTATTCCCTGTGCTTTATTTCCTTTATGTCCCTGTGCCAAAGCACAGGCAATTTGAGGTACTGATGGTCTGAAGTGGAACTGGAATGTTTCTGTTTTCCATAAGAAATTTGGGATTGTGTGGCAAAAAACACCTGGAAGTTCCTTTCTTAAAGGTGATTCTACGAGAAGGTGCTGGGCAGTTTGGACAGGGCTTGGAGCAACCTGGGGTGGTGGAAAGTGTCCCTGCCCATGATTGGGGGTGGCACTGGATGATCCCTAAGGTTCCTTCCAGCCCAAACCATTCTGAGTCTGTGACTGCTGTGATTTCCTTTTTTGGGTTAGGTGGGATCCATCCCAGCTTTAGACATGTTGAACCTTGCTCCGAGGTCACGGCGTTTGGCTTTGGTGGGGCTTTGTGGGTTGGATGGATTCCTTTAAAATCCAGGTCATTGTTGCCCAGGGAAGCTGTGGCTGCTTCATCCCTGGAAGGTTGGAAAAGCCCTCCCAGCCCAGATCCCACAGGATCCCCCCTGTGCCCATCCCCAGCTTGTCCCCCAGCCCCGAGCACTGAGTGCCACAGCCAGGCCTTCCTTGGGCACCTCCAGGGCTGGGCCCTCCAAACCTCCCTGGGCAGCCCCTGCCAAGGCCTCACCACCCTTTCCAGGGAGAAATTCTTGTGAAATCCCCCCCACCATGGCCTGTGACCATCATTGGATAGATTAGATTGGATATTTAGGTTTGGGATTGGATATTAGCATGACATTCTTCCCTGTGAGGGTGGGGAGGGACTGGAATGGAGTTCCCACAGCAGCTGTGGCTGCTCATCCCTAGAAGTGTCCAAGGCCAGGTTGGACGGGGGTCTTGGAGCAACTTGGGCTAGTGGAAGGTTCCATCTAGGGGTTGGAATGAGATGAGC
Organism: Oxyruncus cristatus; assembly: GCA_013399855.1. Lineage (NCBI taxonomy): Eukaryota > Metazoa > Chordata > Aves > Passeriformes > Cotingidae > Oxyruncus > Oxyruncus cristatus. The sequence continues at coordinate 28,425 of VXAY01007097.1, read as the reverse complement.
TCTAAGATCCATCCAACCCAGACCATGCTGGGGTTCTGTGGCAATCTTGGTCCATTCTTCTTGAGAAAAGGATTCCAGGTTGAACAGAGCTTTAAATCCCGATGGTTTTAACAACGTCCCGCCTGCCTTTGCCATTAGATCATGAAGACCCTGGAGCTCCTGCCCATCCCCACCAAGAACATGCTGGAGGAGAGCAAAGTGCTGCCCATCATCCAGCGCTGGGCTCAGACCAAGACGGCGGTGCCGCAGCTCAGCGAGGGCGACGGATACTCCAGCGAGAACACCTCCCGCGCCCACACCCCCCTCAACACCCCCGACATCTCGGCCAAGCAGAGCTCCGAGGCAGACACCGACACCCCCAAGAAGCTGGTGTTCCGCAGGCTGAAGATCATCAGTGAGAACAGCATGGACAGCGCCATCTCGGACACGACCAGCGAGCTGGAAGGCAAGGAGGGCAAGGAAGACCTGGACCAGCTGGAGGGAACGCCCGTGGAGGCGCCGGAGGAGCAGCAGCAGCAGCAGCAGCAGCAGCAGGAGGTCAAAGGTGCCGTGGACGCGCCCGTGGAGAGCAGCAAAGCCCAGCCTGCGGAGCTGGAGGCTGAGCCCGAAGCTGAGGCCAAGGAGAGCAACGGGGCGAAGCTGGAGGAGCCCATGGCGATGGAGACGCCGTCGCAGGATGAGGAGGAGGGTGTGTCCGACGTGGAGAGCGAGAGGAGCCAGGAGCAAGCGGATAAAATTGTGGATGTGAGCGACTTGGCCACCAGGCTGCTCGACAGCTGGAAGGAGCTCAAGGTAAGAGGCACCTCCGGCTCCAACACCTCTTCCTGAGGAAAACGCGGAGTTTTGGTGGTTTGGTGCAAATGGGGTGAATTTTACGTCTTTTGGTAAATATTTGACATCGAAAATTGCCTTTTCTACACAAAAAGTGCTTTCTATGTAGATCCTCTGGTTGCTCAGTGTGTGACTTGCAATAGAATTCCCGGTATTGGATGCTGGAATCAGGAGGTAGTTTGGTTTGGGAACACAAGGACACCTCGGTCATCCTGTTGTTCTTTAGGCTGTTCAGGGAAAGGGCAGCTCTGAGGGATTGAGATTCCCTTCTCATCCCATCGGGAAAAGAGGCTGGAGACAGTGCCACAAGCATTTTGGGTGGAAGTGGCCAAATCCCTCAATGTTGGGATATCAGTTCAAAATCAGCGGAAATAAACTGATGGACTGTCTGCTCCTGAATTCCATCCCTGGAAGTGTCCAAGGCCGGGGCTTGGAGCAACCTGGGCTAGTGGAAGGTGTCCCTGCCCATGGCAGGGGGTGGAAAAGATGATCCTTAAGGTCCCTCCCAATCTGAACCATTCCAGGATTCTCTGAATTCCATGATCTGAACATTCTCAGCATTTCTTGTCCTCCTAACCTCTGCTTTCCATCTGCAACGTGTGGAGCCTCCAGGAACGGGTCTCTTGGCCACGTTGTGTTCCCTCAAAGGCTGTGGGGTGACTTCTGGCAGTTTGCAGTTGGTGTTTAGATCAGGGACACGCCCGGATTTGGGGTGTTATTGGAGACTGGAGTTGTTTCATTCCCATCAAAGTCTTCCTTCAGCAGAAACCTCTTAAGAGAAGGGCTTGGTGGCTCCTCTGGAATCATGTCCCTGTCCTGGAGGTGGCCAACTTGGCCACTTGATCTTCAGCCAGCAGCTTTTAGGATGAGGTTCCAGTAATGGTTTTAAACTAAGAAATGAGGGATTTAGATTAGGTGGGATATGGGGAAGGAATCCTTGGCTGTGAGGGTGCGGAAGGACTGGGATGGATTTCCCAGAGAAGCTGTGGCTGCCCCTGGATCCCTGGAAGTGTCCCAGGCCAGGTTGGAGCACCCTGGGCTAGTGGAAGGTGTCCCTGCCCATGGCAGGGGTGGCACTGGATGATCCTTAAGGTCCCTTCCATCCCAAACCATTCCATGGCTCTATGGATCTAAGTTGCCACTCAAAGCTTCCCTCATTTCCTGGGTTCCTTTAGATCTTTGGATCCTCTTCACCCACCTGCTGCTTCTGTAGGATTATATTCCATATATTATCTTAAATTCCTTATATCCAAGAGCACGGGGGGTGGGAACCTCTTTAATAAGTGTGGTTGCTGAGGATCCAGCAGGAGTCCAAGGTGCTGCTGCGCTTCCGTCATCGGGTGGGCTCGGAACAGGCCTTGGAGGGCCTCCCACCCTTCTCTTAATCAACCATCAGCCCAGTTTTAATTACTGGAAGGAGTTTACAGCATCAAATGAAGCATCACAGAGCTAAAGAGCCCATTTACCCCTCGAGTCTGATGATGAGTAGTGATTGAAAGAGGTTAATTACAGTAACGGGTGTTAATTGTGCAGCGCGGATGGAGGAGACCTCAGGAGCTCTGAGCTCCTGGACCTCTGCTTTGGAGCTACAAACATCAGGATTTGTAAATGGGGAGGCTTATGGGGAATTTTACCTTAATCTGAATTTTCCAGAAGAATCAGAGACTCTTGAGCATTTTGAGAACCATCATTTGAGCCCTGAGTGGGAGAAAAAGGGAAACAACTAAAATATGTTCCTGTAGAGAAGTTGGGTTGTGCTTTGGTTCTTTCCCTCCCTTTTTTCCATGTGGGATCATTTCCTAGATGTTAATTTTTAGACTCTTTAATATTCACGTGGTTTTCTCATCAGAGTGACGCTGTTGGGTTGAATTTGTGGATAAATGGGAAAAAGTCCTTTTCCATCCGTTGCCAAGGGAATTGTTGCGGTTGGAAAAGACCTCCAAGGTCATCAAGTCCAACGTGGTTTGGAGTTAAGTCAGGCCTACTCAGACTTGTTTTGGGTATCCAGACTCAGTTTTTGGAACCAGCACGGAAAAACTGCTAAAAACTGATAAAATGGGGGAAGTTTCACAAAACTCCTCCAAAACGTTGCTTGGAGACCAAGTTGAACCTGATGGTCAAACCCCAATGTTTGGGTTTTCTCTTGAGCTTGGGGAAGCTCAGCCTTGGTATCTGCAGGGCTTTGCTGGAGGCCATGAGTGGGCTGTGGTATCCCGACACATTCCCAGTTTTAAGTGTGGATTCCCATCCTCTCTGGGTGTTTAATTACTTCAGCTCTGGTTGTAGGGATGGGGTTGGATCTCATGAGCTTCAATGATCCCAGCAAATCCATCCCAAAAGGACCCGCATGGGGTTGTGACAACTCCTTTCTCTCCTGTAAAACCCTTGGAGGGGATCTGTGAGCTGGGAATTTATTGTGTCCTGCATTTTTTCGTGGCTCTAAGAGTTAACTGCTTCTGTCCAACTCCCACCTGCTGAGATCCAGGTGCCACCTGTCTAAAAGACAAGACCGAGCTGGAAGCACTTTAGGTGGAGCGGGGATGGATAACTCACCCCCACGTGCCTTTTCCAGCCCATCCAGGCTTTTCAAAAGCTGGTTTCCCTGGAGTGCTGGCACATCTGCCGTTGGCTGGGGCGGGGTGGGGGGGTCTGAAACATCCTCTCCAGTCTTGCTGATGATCCCCTTGTAATTTCCACCGTTTCCATCCAGCTTCTCAGGGCAGCCTGGAGCTCCCCATGTGTCTCCTTTCCTCAACTCCGTGTGGAAGAAGGGAGAGGCCATAGCGTGAAGAACCGGGAAGATGGTTGGGAAGCTGGCTGATGCATGGCAGTGTGATAGGTGCAAGGAGGACAGAGGTGGTTAACTCGGGGATGCCGACGTTATTTTGGTGCGTCCATTGCCGGCAATGGACGTCGCTCCGGGGAAATCCCGACTCCTGGCATGAAAGGATTAAGTGAGCTCTTTTTTTCTCTACCTCTTACACACAGGACTTGTAAGTCCTCCCAGGGCTCCAACACTCCGTAGTGAGGAGTGCTGGCCGTTCCCACACACCCGGCACGACACACACTGACATTCCCGGCGGGATGAGTTTCCAGCCCGGGCTCGTGGGTGCCGTTCCCGCTCTCCAGGGAAGCGCCTCACGGCTTCTCCCGGGCTCAAAACTCACTCCCAGTGGGGGACAACCCGGCGAGGGCACAGGTGGTGGTTCCACGTGGTTCTTCAGGTCCCTTAGCCCGCTCCAGCCCGAGGATTGCGCTCAGGTAAGGCTCCAGGGACTGATCCGTGCGGACACATCCGTGGTGGAGGTGACACGTGGCCACCAGACCTGGGGCTCTCCACCCTCTCGGAATCACCGGAATGAGCCGTAGGGCCGAGCCTGGGCAGGTTCTCTCAACGTCCTTCTGATGGCTGAGGTTTGAGCAGTTGAGGTTGAGGGACAGGTGGACACGTTTGGGCTCTGCCGCAGGTGGGACCAAACTTTGGGAATCTTCTCCCACCCCTGCGGGGGCAGAGGAGGCCCCTCACCTGCTGGGAAGGGGCAGGGAGGAGTTGTGGATCTGAGGATCCACAGCCCCTGTCCTTAGGAGGTGGAGAAAGTCTAGATTTTAGGAAAAATCTTGTGGAGGAGCCAACCTCGGGCTCAGAAGTTTCAGTTGGACTCTTCTGGCCTCGTGTTTCGCAGTGACTTGGAGGTCGAGGCTGAGTCGTCACCCCGACTTTGGCCAAGGTGGGCTTCCTCTTTGCCATGAAAACAGCCATCTGAGAGCTTAATAATGATGGGGCCAGGGAATTGGTAGGGCTGGAAAAGCCCTCTTGGATCGTCCAGTCCAACTGTTCCCCCAGCACTGCCAAGGCCACCAGTGACCCGTGTCCCCAGGTGCCACATCCACAGGGCTTGGAAATCCCACCAGGGATGGGGGTTCCAGCCTGTGCCAGGGCTGGACAGCCTTTTTCCATGAAGGAATCTTCCCAATATCCAACCTAAACCTCTCCTGGAGGCCGTTTCAGTCTGGAAATGCACAGCAGGGTTTGGGTGGTCCAGGCCAACCAAGATCCATCTTCCCCCGGGATGATCTTCCCAAGTCACATCCTGACTTCTCTTGGTAGGACAGTCCTGTGAAGCTCCTCTTGCCCGTCCTCTTCCCAGTGAAGCCATCCTGCCGTTCCTGGCTGTGTCTCTGGCACGCACATCCCGCGTTTTAATTGGGAATCTTACAATTCGTTATAACTTAGAGCAAGAAATAGTTTGGGAAAACAATGGGACTGGGGAGCGGCCAGGCCGTTGTTTGTGGTGGGATTCTTTGGCCTCCAAGCAGGGATCTCATGGCATTAAGTCCTTTCTCTTGCTCTCCTCCATCCCTTGGGATTCTGCTGGAGCTGCAGAGGGAAGAGAGGAGAGGAGCAGGAGGGAGGAAGGGAAGGAAGAGGATCCAGCCTGGAAGGGGATGGATTTGGTCACGTGGTGTTCCTTCACTTTGAAGGTGTTCCTTCAAAAGTCACCAGAAGTTCATAGAATCATGGGGTGGAATCATGGAATCCTTTAGGTTGGAAAAGACATCCAGGATCATTAACTCCAGCGTTAAGTCGGGAATAATTGGCAGCTAAGGGACAGATTTGTGGAGAAGGTTCCATGGAGGCACAACTTCCTTTCCTTCCACTGCATCCCTTGAGTCTTGAGTCCCTCCCGCCGCTCTTTTCCCTTTCCCAACCCAAGGGTGGTTTGTCCCTGCAGCTGGAGAGCCCAAATCCCACTTCCCCCCCTTTTTGTTCCTGCCAGACTCGTGTCCCTTTGCTTTCTGCCTCTCATTTTCCGTGCAGTCCCTTCAAAGCCGTGCTGGAATCTCGGGAGCCATTTGGAGCCCGTTAGGATTGATTTAGGAGCTGGGCAGCTCCGAGCCAGCAGCTTCCTTTTTCAAAAATAAAACAGGCTTTTCTTGGGAGTTTCCCCTGCCTGACTTGACCAGCATCTGGTTTTCATGGAGCAATCCTGACTTATTCCCGTGTTTATTGCTGGTTCAAAGCCTCTGCTGCTCCATCTTCCCACACGGACACTGGAGGCTCTGGAGCTGTTGAGTGGAGCTGGAATTGCTCCCCAACACGATGGAGCTCACTCCCTGCTCACAATTCTCTTGGATTTTGGGCTTCCTGGCCCTTGGTTAGGACTGGCCAGTTTGTTGGGATGGATCCTGGAATGGGTTCCGCCAATGTCCTGGTGAACCCAAAGCGACGCGTGGCAGGAGCGGCAATTCCCAGTTCCACTTAACTCAAGTGGTCCTTGTCTTCCTCCTGTTCCCACTGACCCTTTTCCCAGTAATTTCCCCTTCCCCATCCTGCTGTGTAGTGGGACAGATCTTTTTCCGGAGCTGGGAAGGCTGGTGTAGTTTATCTTCCCTCCGGTCCGTTGTCCCTCAGCTAACCTGGCTGTTCCTCCATCATCTCATGGTTGGTGGCTCCTCATCCCCCCTTTCCTCTGGGAACAGCACTTGGGAAGCCCCAGGGAGGCTTTTATGGATGTGCTGCTCTGGGAGTGATTGTTTTTTTGGGGTGATGTGGGAAAGAATCAAAAAATAGAGAAAGCCCATTGCTGGGGGGTGATTTTGGGGCTTCAGAACCTGCCCCTGTGGTCACCTCCTTCCCACAGGAGGGGAAATCATCCCTGGCATCCAGAGCTCTGGAATTATATGGAAAAATAAGAATAAATAGATACATTACAGCTGGATGGAGCTTGGAGCAACCTGGGCTAGTGAGAGGTGTCCCTGCCCAGGGCAGGGGGTGGCACTGGATGGGATTTAAGGTCCCTTCCAACCCAACCCATTCCATGATTCCACCATTTTGTATGTAATTCTATAGGTAATTTATATTTAATTCAATATAATTAATAAATACATAATTATAGACTCCTCCTGCCTCCCTTCCCACCCCAAACATGGAGCTGCTCCCTCATTTCTCTGCATTTCATTAAAACCCCCCCTGGATTTGGGGTCTTTTAATCCGTAGCAAACGTGTCAATAAATAAGAACAACCAAAAAACGGCTTTTTTACACCACTTTAAAGCCTCTCGTCTTGGGCGATGCTTCGAAGCTCACGTGGGGCTTTCAGGCTCCACGGAAAAGCAAAAAAATCCTTTTTATAAAACAAAAATCTTGGCCAAAATCTCTTTTCTTTTTTTTTTTTTTGTTTAACCTTCAGCAGCACTTTTGAAGTGGTTTTGCCTCGAGGACAAACCACAACGGGGGTTTTTTATCCTTTCTTTGTTTCACTCAAGGAAAATGGAATTTCTTTGCCCTGGGGGAGGTGGATTTTTCCCCTAAAAATTGGGATTCTCAAGGCTGAGGTGGCAATAAATCCAGTGCTGGGGGTGGAGACGTTGTTGACGAGCTCAGAGGAGACCCCAGTTAGTTTATTCCCAAAAGATCAAGGAGTTAAAACCTCCCAAAATATTATATAAAATCTGGGAGTCAAGTTGAGGTAAAGCTTTATAAACACCCAACTAGGAGCAGATTTCACCCCCCAGGAACAGTTTATTCTGTAATTTTCCCCTTCCTCTGCCTCATCCATGCTCTAAATTAAAGGCTATTTTCGGGAAGGTCCCTAAATCCTCCCCTGGGGAAGCTGGAATCTCAGGACACCACACAAAACACCTTATTTTTAGAACAGGGAGCTTCTCTTTTAGGATTTAACGGTGGTTTTTCGGGATGCAGCTGCTGCTCCCTCAGGGATCCTCCCCATTTTCTCCCTCGGATTGTTCAGGGTTGATTTATTTGGGTTGAATTCCCTTCTCCTGCTGGTTCACCATGTTCTACCTCGAATAACTGGGAATTCTTTGGAATTGCTGTATTCCTTCAGGAAGGGAACAGAGCAAGGGTTTGGTAAAAGCTGGAATTGAACAAAAATGAGCTTTTTAGTCCGAGCTCCCCGTACTTGGAGAGTCACTAATGCTGTAAAACCTCGGGATACGGACTATGGGATCATGGGCATCACTGAAAAAATGGGATTTACACTGTGAGTGCCGGAATATTCCAATGAAAAATCCACTTGAACATGGAAAGGTGCTGATAAAACTCATTCCTTAATTGTAGGGAGACGCAGTTGGTTAAAGTGACGCTGGAATCGTTATTCCTCTGTAATCCAGTGGGGTTTAACAAGGATGTTAAACCTGGACCTTAGGGAGGTTGTAATCCTCGTTCCCAGCTTTTTTTCCCTTTCTTCCCCCTTCTTAGAATCCCAGTCTGGTTTGGGATGGGAGGGACCTTGAGGATCATCCCATTCCCCCCCCTGCCATGGGCAGGGACACCTTCCACTAGCCCAGGTTGCTCCAGCCTGGCCTGGGACACTTCCAGGGATCCAGGGGCAGCCACAGCTTCTCTGGGAAATCCATCCCAGCCTCTCCTCACCCTCACAGACAAGAATTCCTTCCCAATATCCCATCTAAATCTCCACTTTTCCAGTGAGAAACCATTCCCTGTGTGCTGTCCCTCCCTCCCTTGTCCCCAGGCCCTCTCCAGCTCTCCTGGAGCCCCTTTAGGCCCTGCAAGGGGCTCTCAGCTCTCCCTGGAGCCTTCTCTTCTCCAGGGGAACCCCCCCAGCTCTCCCAGCCTGGCTCCATGTCAGAGGGGCTCCAGCCCTGGCAGCCGCTCCGGGGCCTCCTCTGGACTCTCTCCAGCAGCTCCACGTCCTTCCCGTGCTGAGGACCCTGGAGCTGGATGAGCAGAGGGTGTGGAATTTGCTGCTGGGGAAGGAGTGGTGGGTGTTGGTGTCTGATCTCAGCAGCTTCAGCAGGAGTTTGGTCCACGGGGTTACTCAGAGCTGGGAGTTTTCCTCCCATGGGACACATCGGATCAGGAAACACCATGGAATTGTGGTGGACCCTGTCCCAGCGAGGAGGGAAGTGGGAGAAGCCCAGGGATGCTCCGTGGGAGAAGGGTGAGCAGATGACAAAACCACCAGCACCGTGTCTCTCTCTGAGCTGATGAACCTGCAGCTGTCACAGACCCATGGAATTGTCTCCATTGGAATGGTCCCGTAGGGATTATCCAGTACAACAAGAGGGGCTGGTGGAAGACCCTCATGCCACCACGATGTTGTCTGGGGACAGTGTCCAGCTCAGGGCCCGAGTCTCGGTGGGAACACCAGGGCTGGCAGATAAGAGGCAGCAAAACACGGTTTTGTACCTGAACAGGAGCTTTTGCAGTTGGAAAAATCATTTCTTTGCTGCTCCAGCAGAGCTGCAAGTCCAGGGGTTTGTGTCCATGGTGGGATGTGACCAGGGTGGGTCCTGCAGCTCCTCCCGGAGCCCTTGTTCCAAAATTCCACCTAAATCCATCAAACATCAGACACTGAGCAGAGGAAATATATGGAAAAAGAGGAAATACATAGAAAGCACCAGGATAATTGGCCTAAAATGAGAACTTTCCTTCCAGAGACACTTCTTTGATGGTTTCTCACAGATTTATGGTTTATGTGATGACTTTGGTAGTGCTGTAGATATTTGGGTTGCTTTTGGGAGTAGCTGGAGTCCTGACCCTGCTTGTGGCTTCCCCACAGGAGGTGTATCGCATCCCGAAGAAGAGCCAAGCGGAGAAGGAGAGCAGTGGTACGTCCTTTCCCATCCCACCTTTTCCCATCGCTCTGCTCCCGTGAAACCGCTTCATTTTCCCAGGCTGGGCTGTCAAGGGATGTTCTGCCTTCGTAGCTCGGCATTCCTGCTCCTCGGAAACAGGAGGCATCATTTGAGCAGTGGGTGGTGGGAGATGGAGCCCTGAGGGTGATGTGGGACAACCAGAATCATGGAATCACTGGGGTTGGAAGAGCCTTCCAAGACCATCAAATCCAGCCATCCCCCAGCGCTGCCAAGGCCACCCCAAACCATGTCCCCAAGTGCCACATCCACAGGGCTTTGAAATCCCGCCAGGGATGGCGACTCCAGCCTGGGAGCCAGGGCTGGACAGCCCTTTCCATGTGGGAATTTTCCCCAACATCCAACCTAAACCTCTGCTGGCACAACCTGAGGCCGCTTCCTTCGCGAGAGGGGAGCTGTTAATGCTCTGAATTACAGAAATGTCCTCTTTCTCCCCGTTGTTCCCAACAGCTGACCGTGGGAGGGATCCAGCCGGGCTCCGGGATCAGACCCCGACTCCCAAGAACCCCACCCTGAGCCGGGAGCGGGATCCCGAGCGGCAGAGCCAGAGCAAGGAGAGGAAGAGGCGCCGAGACTCCTTGTCCCCCCCGCCCTCGGGGTACGAGCGCGGCACCAAGAGGCCGGAGGACAGGTGAGTTGGCTGGCAGGGATCTGTCCTATTCCTGGGTCACATCTCCTGGAAAAGTGATCCTGCTGATCACTGAAATCACCCAGGGCTGGGGAAGGGAATTTTCTCCTGGAGGAATCCCGTGTGGCTGCTGCGGTTCATTCCCTGGCTGCAGGTGGGTGGTTCCTCGGGGTTTGGTGGCCTTTCCCTCAGGGATAACCTGCACCTTCAGCTTCAGGCGTGTTTTGGGAATGAGGTGGGTGACCAGGGAGGCTGTGGCAGCTCTTGCACGGAAATTAGGGATCATGGCATGGTGTGGGTTGGAAGGGATCTTATGGGTCTGCCAGTGCCACCCCCTGCCATGGGCAGAGACACTTTCCACTTGCCCAGGCTGCTCCAAACCTCATCCAGCCTGGGTATGAAACTTTCCAGGGATGAGGAATCCAGGAATTCCGGGGGGTAGCCCTCTTAATGCTAAGAGGTCTTCTGAGCCCTTTGAAACCCATTCCCTTCTCCTCCTCCACCTCTTCCCAGTATTCTGAGCTTGGAGCAAGCCCTGCCTGTGCAGGAGGCAGCAATGCCCAGACCAGGCAGGAATTCTAACACAAAAAACTTCCTTGACTGAGGGATTGTTCCCTAAATATTCCTGTAAGGACAACAGTCCAGGCAGGTGTGATCCCACCAGGCTGGTGCTGTGTCTCCTGCCTTCCCTTGGGAATGGTGGCACCACTCCATGGCTCAGGAGGCGACTCGTGATTAAGAGAAGGAAAACATTCCATATCTTGCAGTTCAGAGAGACTTGAGATCATCTTCCAGGCAGGAAAAGTCCCATGGAATTTCCTTTAAAGAAGTTCAGTTTTCTGCTGTCGCTGTTAAATAGGATCCAAAGGCACTCGGTAATTAGGGAACAATCGGTGCCGAGTCAGCCAGACCAGGGAACTTCCCTCCTCACGTGCTGGGAGAGTTGGAAACATCTGGATAAAAACACAGAGAGGGAAATCTATACCCCGGGAATGAGGCATTGGGAGGGTGGAAACACACTGGGAAGTAAATAAATGAAGGGTTTTTTTGGTTGTTTTAACGGAACAAGGGGTTTTGGGGGGAGGAGTTGCCTGGTCTGGCTCTTCTTTGTGTGTGTCCGTGAGCAGGGAAGGACCAGCATCCTTCTCTGGGAATGTTCTCCCTGCTCTGGCCATCCTGCTTTGTTATCCCAAGGATTTAATGAGGCAAAATAACAAAATAGGTGGAGAGAGGAACATTAAACCCTCGGTTTTCTCCTCGGCTGCTCCTCCTCTAAACATTCCAGGCGGTGCCAGCAAAGACTTTAATTATGGAAATCAAACCCTTCCCGTCAATAAGGTTCAGATTAGCGGATCCTGGGAATGCCAGGAAACAGCTTAAGTGGATCTGTTGGTAGCAGTGTGCTTTTGATATGGAAATGGATCCCAGGATATGTGGAGAATATCCCGGATGCTTTGTCGAATCCATCACATTAAGGCTGCGGAGCATTTTTCCCTGTAATCCCTGTTTTGCCGCACTCGGAGCGTCTCAGAATCGCCCCCTTTGATCTGAAACTTTCCTTGGCTGAGCTTTGGTCAAAGTTCTTTGGCTTTTTTCCACCTCCACCCCCCTTCTTTAATTCCTTGGAAAAATCCCTCCAGCTGCTCCGTGTTTTGGGATGAAAACTCTGAAAGAATTAAAAGCATCCATCCACACTGTTAATTATTGGAGCTGAAGTGGGCTGGGAATGAGCAGAACTCCAAACAGGAACGTGCTGCTTGTGATTCTCTTGTTCTTTGTCCTGTCTGCAGCTGCTAAGTGGGAAGAATTCCTTCCCAATATCCCATCTCTCCCTGCCCTCTGGCACTGGGAAGCCATTCCCCCTTGTCCTGTCCCTCCATCCGTTGTCCAGAGTCCCTCTCCAGCTCTCCTGGAGCCCCTTTAGGCCCTGGAAAGTGGGGGTTCCTCAGGTAGGAAAGATGGGATGCTGCCCCAGTGCTGGAATTCGGGAGCGGAGATGCCGTGGTTCGAGCTGCTCCTTCTGTTTGGGAGCCTCTTCCAAACTCCTTGTTGGCCCTGCTTTGGGAAAAAGTGCCAGAGGGTCTCCTGATTCTGCCCTTTCCTTGGGCTCTGTTGGCTTTGGAGGTGTTCCTTCCCTCTCCGGGTATCCCGGTGCTGCCCAGCAGCTCCTCCAGGCAATTCCTGTGACATCTTCTCCTCTCCAGCAGCACCAGACTGCAGTTGCTCAATCCGTTGGGATCACTCCTTCCTCGTAGACAAGCAGGACCACTGGGTGTTTCTCCTGAGTTCCCACAGCTGGTCAAAGAGCTGGAAAAAAGGAGCCTTTTTAGGAATTGCTGCTGCTGTTGGGCATTGCAGGTTTTCCTGGTGGTTTTTCCTGGTCCTTCTTCTGCTGGAGCCTCGGACCTGCAGCTTCCCGAGGTCTCCCAAGCCCTTTCCCTGTCCCTTCTCTCCCAGGTATGACACACCGGCGTCTTCCAAGAAGAAGGTGCGGCCCAAGGACCGCAACAAGCTCTCCACGGAGGAGCGCCGGAAGCTCTTCGAGCAGGAGGTGGCCCAGAGGGAGGCCCAGAAACAGCAGCAGCAGCTCCAAAACCTGGGAATGACGTCCCCGCTGCCCTACGACTCCATGGGCTACGGGACCCCCCACCACAGCTTCCTCGGGTACCCCCCCGGGTACCCCATGCAGGCCTACGTGGACCCCAGCAACCCCAACGCCGGCAAGGTGCTGCTGCCCACGCCCCCGCTGGACTCCATGTGCTCCCCCGCGGGATACGAGCACTCCCAGGCGCTGGTGGGGCACGCGGTGGAGCCGGCCC
>VXAY01007096.1:550837-585054 GCA_013399855.1 Oxyruncus cristatus | reverse complement strand
GGGTGGAAATGCATTTGTTTCCTTGCAGAATCACTGCCCTGGAGGTGCCGGTCTGAGGGCCAAAATTGAATACGGACAAAGATTCCTCCCACACAAAAGGTGCCAGCACAGTAATCTCTAGGTGAGCATGGAGTGCCAAGACTGTCCCACTGAAAGCACAGGAGAGATGGAGGGTAAGGGCTTTTTTTCCTGCATGGAAATGCGCTTGTTTGGTTTCAGAACCCCTGCCCTGGAGGTGCCCCTCTGAGGGCCAACATTGCATACGGACAAAGATTCCTCCCAGATAAAAGTTGCCAGCACAGGCAGCTCTAGGTAAGCATGGAGTGCCACGAGTGGCCCACTAAAAGCACAGGAGAGATGGAGGGTGAGGGCTTTTTTTCCTGGGTGGAAATGCATTTGTTTCCTTGCAGAATCACTGCCCTGGAGGTGCCGGTCTGAGGGCCAAAATTGAATACGGACAAAGATTCCTCCCACACAAAAGGTGCCAGCACAGTAATCTCTAGGTGAGCATGGAGTGCCAAGACTGTCCCACTGAAAGCACAGGAGAGATGGAGGGTAAGGGCTTTTTTTCCTGCATGGAAATGCGCTTGTTTGGTTTCAGAACCCCTGCCCTGGAGGTGCCCCTCTGAGGGCCAACATTGCATACGGACAAAGATTCCTCCCAGATAAAAGTTGCCAGCACAGGCAGCTCTAGGTAAGCATGGAGTGCCACGAGTGGCCCACTAAAAGCACAGGAGAGATGGAGGGTGAGGGCTTTTTTTCCAGGGTGGAAATGCATTTGTTTCCTTGCAGAACCCCTGCCCTGGAGGTGCCCCTCTGAGGGCCAAAATTGCATACGGACAAAGATTCCTCCCAGATAAAAGGTGCCAGCACAGGAAGCTCTGTGTGTGCATGGACTGCCAAGAGTGGCCCACTAAAAGCACAGGAGAGGTGGAGGGTGAGGGCTCTTTTTCTTACGAGGAAATACATCTGTTTGGTGTCAGAAGCCCTGCACTGCAGTGCCATTGCTTGAACTTCACTTAGATCCTTCGTGGAGGCAGAGGAAACCTCCTGTGAAGTTCCCTGTGTGTTAATCTGACTGACTGTAGAGGAGATGTCTTTCAGGAGTCTTTTCCCTGAGGTTTTGAAAAAGTAATTTTCTTATTCTTCACTGTTGTTTTTTCCATCACCTCTTCCTTACAGAAAGGTGAGCCAGCAACTTTCTTCCTTTAGGGATTTTTAAATAGGGAAATGAGACAATCATATTTTTTTTACCACTTAGTGCGCACAGGGGGAGTGTCTATTAAGTATTACTTACATGAGCCATGTTTAGCCCACTATTCTCTAATTATTTGCTTTTCTTGTTGCATGTTTCTTCCCTTTCCCACAAGGATGCTTGTTTGGCATCTATAGCAATTCCCACAAGATTAGAAGTGTATCTTTTAACAGGAGGCTTAGTGGAGACCTCATCTCTCTCTACAACTCCCTGACAGGAGGGTGTAGCCAGGTGGGGGTTGGTCTTTTCTCCCAGGCAACTCTCAGTAAGGCAAGAGGGCATGGCATTAAGCTCTGCCAGGAGAGGTTTAGTTGTATATTAGGAAGAAATTCTTTACAGAGAGGGTAATCTGGCATTGGAATGGGCTGCTCAGGGAAGTGGTGGATTGTCCACCCCTGCAGGTTTTTAAGATGAGGCTGGATGGGGCATTGAGTGCCATAGTCTGGGAACCGCCGTGGGGGTGGATCAAGGGTTGGACTTGATGATCTCAGAGGTCCTTTCCAACCCGGCTGATTCTGTGGTTCTATGATTCTGTGGTAGATTTTAACTTGCCTATGGAGGTTTCATCTCCATACTCACAATTCAATCACAAAGGCTCAATCCACATTTAGTTTAGTTCATTGTTTGTGTAGGCAAATGCCCAGTTAGGAACCCTCCATACCTTTTGGGCCTGCTCAGGCTCAAAATACCTGTGCTAAATAAAAACACTTTTACAAAAACTGGGGGAGTTTAAACCGCATTAATGGTGTTTGACATCCTGCCTCTAAAAGGTGATATTCTGGCATTTATATTGGAACAGCTACTTGTGTTTGCCTTCACAGTTTGGGGATAATAGTAAGTAGGGCAGTGGGTTCTGCAGATCACTTTAAAGATTTAGAATATTATCTCAACTGTTATGAACTGAGTTTGTCTACTACCTATTGCTTGTGCTGTGCATTCATTTTTAAAATCATTTAGTTTAAATATCAAGTCACTGGCATATATGTGACCGAGTTTTATAAACACAAAAGAAAATATGTGACTACTATATTATCTGTTTGGGGTTTTTTTCCAAGAAAATGTAATATTTATCAAGTATACAATTATCAAGTGTACAATACAAAAGAGGATTTCACACAGATAGGCTCTCAGCTTCAACAGAAGTGCTCACTTTGCTTACAAGACAATCAGTAGAAACTTAAAGAAACCCCCAACCCAACAAGCACCAAAAGGCAGCTGAAACATTGCTCATGTCCTACCTCCCAGCCCAGATGCAAGTGATGTCAACACTTCTCTCCACAGAGGGCAGGCACTGAGCTGGGATCAGGATGCAGGGCAGCAGCTGGTTCAGTCCAGTGGGAGTGCGGTGTAACCTACAGCTCAATCACAAAATTGGAGTCCTGAGGATTCCACCACCAGGACACACAATGGGCTGTGCTAGAGTTCTCACAGCACAGACCACTTTCTGTAGGTGATGTGAAGGACTGGTCAGACCTGACAATAAACCATTACTGATCCAAAATGCTTTAAAAATTGTTTTCCTTGTTTTCATTCACATTTTTTCACATTATAATCTCTTCCCTTCTCTTCTTTTGTCAGCACTGAATTCAAGTCATTAGCAGCATGCAGTGGAAAAAAGGGCATGTGGCTCATCACTTAACTTCATCCTGGCATTATCATTATACACGAGTTATTTTGTTTTAGAAACCCATACACATTCATCACAATCACACTCATTTTTCCACCAAAGATGAGGTATGCAGGTAGCTCATATTTTTCAACTTCTGTGCACTAAACTTGTGTCTACTGTGTCCTAAAGTAATGGTTTTTAATCTCATAATCACTGATGTGCAGTTTGGAGGCCTTATATCAACAGACTTGGATGAAAAATATGTATTTAGAGAAAGATACTCTTCTTTTATTTCAGGGCTTTTTGTTCCCACTAGTTTTCAAATCAGCCGAGGATCGCTCACCTCCCTCATGCTAAACAGTTGTGGATATATTTAAGAGCTGAAAACTGACATTCCAAAGTTCAGCTTAGTCAGCTTTTAAGCCACCCGAGGAACATTATTTTCTCTGGTTCCCATTTTGTTTTTTGTAAAACAGTCCTTTTTCTTTTTTTTTTTTTTTCCTTTTAAGGCATTGTAATTTGAAAACCAACAGTACCATATTATTTTACTCTATGTTTATGGGAAGACTGACATGAGAGGAGCTCTGTGACACAATCTGCTTTTGTGTTTCCATCCCTCTGGAAGCTCCTGAAGTTCTGTCCCAGGGATCCTCCTGTGACCAGCCAGAGCAGAGCTCACTGTCCAGCACAAGGGTGTCCGGCCTTCCTGCCCAGACACTCTTTAGTCCCACCTCTTCTGAGCAATCAGAGTTCAAAAATAAGATAAATCAAATAAATTAAAATGCAGTCCTCTAGCAAGTATTTTTAAAAGGCAAGTCCCAAGGCCCAATTTCTATTTAATGGTTCTTTAGCCTGTCTCCCCAGAGCTCATGGAACCATCCAGCTGCTTCCACTCCCCAGCTACCACCAGAACTTTTTTCTTTGTCCTCCTTTCCAGCAGGCAGGCAACTGAACTAAACTCTCACCAGGCTTGATGCCTTTAGCAAGACAGGGTTAATTGGTCCTCATTAACGTGCTCAGAGAGCACGTGGCATTTGGAGGACTCTGTCTCCACGGCCCTTTATCTGCCTCACCACCAAAAAGTCTGTGCAAGTTTCACTTTTACAAATCTTTTGGCAGTGACTGCACCTCCCCTGCCACAGTCAGCCAGCCATAAAAGTGCTAATCAGGTGTTACACCACGACTCATTAGAACCTTGGGCGCTGGTTTTATCTACGTCCAAGAGGCAAAGATGCTGGAGGCTCAGGATTCATATCGAGCTCCTGCTTGATCATTTCTCTTCATGAAAGACATGTATTAGGAAGCACTTCCTCTGCTTGGATATAAATCCACTGTCCTGAGCACTTGTGGGCATCCACTCTGTTCTTTCACTTTCAGAAGAGAAAGTACTCAAACCACAAGGTAGATTTCAACTTACTTTTACTCTCTCCCCTCCCACTGCAATTTAGTCAGTTATATCTTGTATTTCCCTGTATACCTTCTTTTCTAAATAGCATATGGAACTTCATCCACCAGCATGTGCATGATCCTACTTTGATTGCCACGTGCTTCAGTTTAAACTAGCCTTGAAAAATCCCCTTACACTTTAGGTGCGATGATTAGGACTGTGTATGAGCCCTGCCAAATAGTGTAACACAAAGGCAGGGTCCCTCTCTCTCTGTGCAGGGTCACAAATGTGCACCCAGGGACTGACACAATTTGCCCCTGGGAATTCTTCGATATGTTAACTAATCAAACATTTAAGCTAATTAATTCAGACATTATAGCTTGGAAAAAATCAAATATTCCTTATTGCAGAAGAGTGGATCTTGGAGCTATAGGTGTTGGCAAACCCAAATAATGTTGTATCTTTAAATGGTATCGGAAAGGGCAAATTGACATCCTGGACTTCTCCCTTCATCTGCAGACAGAGATATGAAAGATTCCCTGTGATCTGACTGACACCAGAGCCAGCATACAAGGACACTGAGTCATTTTTCAAGGCAGGAACAAATCAGCTGCTTACATTTATTACCTCCCTGCAAATATCCAGGCCTTCTCAGAACTGGCCTTCCTTTTGCTCTCCATTGCCAGGGCCATTTGCTCACAGATGTTCAGCCTCACATTTTAGGTTCTTTCTCCCACTTCCGTAGAAAAATTACTGGTTAATTACTACCCAAATTACTGTATTGATTTCAGCAACTGTCTAAGCAAAAGCAGCCTCGGGAACATGGAATCTCCTCAATGCCCTGATTGTCCAGACAGTATTTCCTCAGCCTTTTTTCCTCCTGAGAGTCCTGATGAAATTGTTCCCTCTGATTTATTTGGAGGTATGAGCAATATCACCTGTTTTCAGGGCAGCTTCTACAAGGCAAGATTCAGGAAGCTTCCCCCAGTAATAATCACTCTGATGTCGCATCCCTTTATGCACATTCAAAACAGTAAATTCAGGAAAAGGCTGTTTAATGTAGACCCTACTAAGGGCTGCATTCTCATGTCTACTGTGCCTTCATGTCTCCATGGCAGAACTGGCAGGAAGAACAGACAGTGAACCTTCTCCTCAGAGCAGTGAAAACCACACAAAAATCTGCAAAAGAAATGAGGCTTGTTAAAGATTTAAAGAAGTGAAAAATACTCCATGTATCCTAAAAGGCCAAATGGTATTTCCATGAAGAATCTTAGTTAATTTTCTCATAAACCAACCCCAAATCTTTAAAAGTAGGGAAGGAATATCTGTTTCAGCAGACACACACTTTCAGTAGACTACTTCTCTTTGTCTCAGAGATATAACTTTTATTTTGCCAAAGTCTTGTAACACATGGTGATGCAAAATAATTTCACCTTTCAATTTTAGTCACAGAGCATTATAAGTGTGTCTTGAGATAATTTTGAAACATCATGTCTTTTTTTCAGGGCTTTGGTTACACAAGTTGCAAAGATTCGGATTTGGAATTTATTTTATTATGTTTTGTAATTATGCAAATGAGGTGGCACATCAGCATTAATCATACTAAATGAAGCTATCTGTTTCAGTTTGAAATACTGAATAATTATTCATTAACAATGATGGGGGAAGAAGCTTAAATCAAATAAACTTGCACTTTAGAGAAGCAGCTTGCAAAAATATTCTTTGGGAGGACTGATTTTATTTATTTTGGGGAAGTGTGTAGGCACAAATATTTAAAACCAGATATTACTGGTGAGAAGTAATAATGTCTTTCAAATGCATTCATATTTAAAAATCCAGTATCTGGAGTTATGAAGAGGAAGCTAAAGTGTAAATATCACTTATTTTCTACATTTTTTTAAAAAAGCAGATGAATTGGCATCTGTCTCCTTTCTTAGTAAATAAGCTACTTCTAATTAATTCATCTGTGAAGGAAATCTCTAAACAAGCATTCTGCAAAGCAGACCGGCTACAAAAGGAGGTTGCTCCTGCGAGTGCAGCGCTCAGTGTCTCGCAGGCTCAGAGCTGCTCTCTCTCAGCACACAGCTCATCAGGTCACGGGGATCTGAGGCACTCGCTGTGCCAGCTTTGGTCGGTGTGTCTTTCTCAAAATGAACTCTGTGGCTCAGTTCAAATGGTTCAGCAGCAAATTGATCTCTCCAAGTTCACACAAACCCAAACTCCTGGAAGAATTTCCTCCTTTCCTTAGACCCTATGCCTTCTTCATTAACTTTGATATAGGCTCCCTGCCTCACTTCTGCTGTTTCTTGTGCTTATCTTTTTACAGGGTAGTCAGCAGCTGTACCCTTTTAGCAGGCTTATCCAAGCTTACACTGTAAAAGCTGTTCTCATCCCCAACTAGGAAGAATCGCTCTGTATCAAAGGTGAGGAATGATCCAGTCAACTTCCACTGGCCAGTCAAGCTCAGGGAGCTGGGAATTAGTGCTGCTAATGGGGATATGGGTCTGGTCTGGGCCACAAAGTCCCTGCAAGGCTCCTGCAGTCAATACATACTTTGTGTTGACAAATGAAGGGGGGGTTGGCACTAAGACTCCTAAACACTCTCTTGTTCCCTGAATAAGGAACATTTTCATTTCCCTATTCCCTGAATAGGGAAATTAAAGGTTGGATCTCAGGAAAAGGTTCTTCCCCCAGAGGGTGCTTGGCACTGACCAGGCTCCCCAGGGCAGTGGGCACAGCCCCAAGGCTGCCAGAGCTCCAGGAGGGTTTGGACAACGCTCTTAAGGACAGGGTGGGATTGTTGGGGTGTCTGTGCAGGGCCAGGAGTTGGACTGAATGGTCCTTGTGGGTCCCTTCCAACCCAGGATATTCTGCAACTCTATGAATAAACTAAGCTGCATCAGCGGTGGGATGGGGTTCTTTTGCCCTTTAGAGGTCATTTTCTTCAGGAAGGAATTCCATGTTTTGCCAGGTTGGTAATCACTTTCCATAACAGTTACAGGTCTAACAGAAGGAATCCTTTGTAGTCACTAAAAAAAGAGAAGACCCTCCCAAATGAGGTGCATCTCATTCAAACACTGACGGCTAGTTCTGGAGTGAGTGAATTCCTCTCCCCAGACAGAAGGGCACAGACATCTAATTTTGGATAGACACATTAAGTTGGCTCAGGCAGTTATTCTGCAGGTACTGTGAGAGGCACAGCCATGCTCACCCCCTTCTGAGCGTGCCACCCTCCCTGGGCAAACCTCGGCAGGCTGCTCCACATGCCTCAGCACGGCAGCCAGAGAGCTCCGCTGTGAGCCAGGTTTAGACCCAGATCAAAAGCCCTCTGTGGTTCAAGCCGGCTTTGACTTTGCACTCAAATGGAGCAGAGGAGATGGGCTTAAACTGCTCTGAATAGGGAAGCAGCAAGGAGCAGCACAGGCTTTGTGCTGCACACCAGAGCAGCTCTTCCCTGGCACATTGTTCCTCTGGTGTTTTCCAGGCTCAGTTGGAGCAGCCGGAGGAAACTTCCACATCCTCTTATTTCATACCTGTGTCACAAACTGTGGGTCGGGGCCAAGTTCTCCCACACGCTGTACAAACAGCCCCAAAAGGCATCACTAACCAGCCTGGAGCCTGGGGATCCTGCCAGGGAAGTAAAGTGAGGGAATGTCAGTGGCTGAGAAACAGAAGAGGATGAAAGCTGGGGGCCAAAGAAGCACCAGAGCTGAGAAATGATCAGAGTCTAAGGTACAAACATCCTGTGAACTCTCTGTTTCTCTTCTAATCATCTGGCTTGGTTTTTTTCTCTTCTCCCTCTGCCCACATTAACCTTTCCTTTTGGACAGGGCTCTTCCTGGTTTATTTTTCTGGGTTCGTTTTGGTTTGGGGTTTCTTTCCTTATTATTTGCAACTGTGTTTCCTGCTTGCAGACTTTGGGTACTCAACCCATTTATCTTTGCTAAATGATTCAGGACCCTACAGGATCCAACTTCAGTTATTTGACTTCTATTTTAATACTGGAAATAAATGTTATTAAATAATAAATTTGGTTGTCTTCTTAGAAGTGTTTGTCTCCTTGAGTCTAATGCTAATTTCTTGTTTTCTTAAATCTTTCTTGCTAATAATATGACATGTATCATGGGAAATTGCTCACTAAACCAGAAGCAGATTTAATAAAAATGTTTCCACACTCTCAACACCAACTGCTTTAAATCTATGCAAGCAAAAATTAAGAGCCATCATTCAGACTTCTGTTTTCAAACACATAAGGGAGTTTTCTCAAAAAAAGTTTCCTGATTTTAAACATACACAGACTGTAGTTCTCTGTTTCACTGCTTGGGCTTCAGAAGTAATAGAATTTTGATACAGCTAAGTTAGTACAAGGATTACAAAAACATTTTCAGTGGTAAGACAAGGAGTTTACTTCTGGTGTGTTGTGAAAAAAAAATGGGATCAATAAAAGCCTTTACAATGCATTACTGGGAAGAAAAAATAATTTGTATAGAAGTTACTGTGAGCTTTAGACTAATGGTCATAACTGTAAATTATATTGAAAAACAGATAAAATTAAATAAAGACTTGCAAAGTATAAATTTGCTGCTGGCAATCTGAAAAGGATTTTCTTGTTACTCACCCGTGGGATTTGGGGTTCTATCAAGGAAGCTTTCCTACTTGTCATACATCATTTCAAAGAGACATATATAGCCTGGAAACTGCTTTAAGGCAGCTGCAAGCAAGTGTCACTTTGAGTTAAATGCATTATTAAACTATTGGGAAATTTCACATCACGGGTCATTTATCTATGCTAAATGGGTCAAAAGCCTCTACACATGCCTAGATAAATGAGAGAGAAGAGCAAAATTCTCCCTTGGGAAGTAATATGTTGACAAGCTCTTAGGGTTCATGCTGTTATTTTTAGTAGATAGGAGGAAAAACTACTTGCTAAGTATACTAATTCATAAAACTGGGTGCCAAACTCTCACAAGGAAGGGTTACCAGACATCCCCATAGCTTGGTGCTGCTTTGCGCAAGATGTCAGCAAAACGAAGCATAATGTGCTTGGGGTCTCTGTCTTTCATGGCTGGTTGTAAGGTCTCTAAAGATGCCCACTGAATAATGTTTATATATGGAAGAATCTCAGAATGGTTTCTTTTGGGAGGGACCATAAAGATCACCCAGTTCCAACCTCTGCCATGGGCAGGGACACCTTCTCCTAGCCCAGGTTGCTCAGAGCTCCATCGAAGCTCCCTGATCGCTTTGATCAGGGCTTGCAGGTACTGGAAAGAGAGCGAGGCAAACTTTCTAAAACTTCGATGTGTTGCTAATATGTGATTTAATTCAGTCACTGAGAAGCCTTTGGTTTAGTAAATCCTGCCCCTGGCATGTTGCTGGGCGTTCCCAGACACCGTGATATGCATCATCAAACAAATTGGAAGCCAACCTGGTAGTCAATTTTAGGAAATTAGCAGCAATGTAAATCCACATGAGAGGAGAAGTGAGCTAGAAGCAGTTCTTCACAGTGCATTGCCATTCTTTCATGTTGAAAGATTATGTTTTCCATTTCCTTGCACATTTGCCCATCAAGCAGACCAGTCAGAAAAATAGTTGAGCGAACAATTGCAAAGGAAGGGCCGTGCTTTTGATTAGAAGCAATTTCACTTTCTCAGTAGCTGATAGAGGGGAAAAATATTTGGTGTTGGTAACAGTTGATAGTTCTGAGCCAGCTGGGTTTACATGGAGCTCAGCAAGTGCTCCTGGCTCAGAGACACTGAGAGCACAGCCCTCTCTTCTGCCAGGAGACTTCTGCAGATGGAGGTGTCAGAAAAAATCTCCTTCTCAGCCAGATTATGGGGTCGTTTATTAAATATATTCTAGGTGTTGGGGGGGGGAGGGATTCTCCCAAGAAGCTGATTTACACAACTGCTGATGTCAATGAGTAGATCTTTAAGTATCCAATACATGCATTTTTTTAAAAAGCTTTCATTTTCAATGAAGACGAGTTTTCTTGTTTTGAAGTTTAGTCGATTTATGGGTTAAAAACACTGAAAAAATTAAAAGGCTGAAAAACATAAAGGATCTGTGTGTAGCCAAAATCATTACTTCGTTTAGTTGATGCAACATGTAAAAAGGGATCTCAGCCTCCCGAAAGGCACTGAGAATTTCAGCTTTTACTAATCAGTACTGACTCAGGACAAAGATGGACTATGTTATTGCACTGCTCACCTAGAAAATGTTCAGTCCATAGCATGTATTGTAACTGTAAAATCCAAATGCAATTTAAAGTTACATCAGTGTAAGTTTTCTCTTTAACTGTTTTTCATATTTAGAGTTTTTTAAATTCTTTTCATACAAGACAGACTTATTAAAACTTCAGTACATTAAAAAACTGATGAATCAAAGAAAGCAAAATGTAGCAAGATGTTTGGCTGATGAACCAAGCAAAGCAAAGCTGATCTGCTGAAGCCAGCTGACACTGCTGGCGTTATCCCAAAATATACAAACACATAGCCTGACCTATCAGTGCTTTTTATTAAGATGTCACTGAGAACAAAATTAAAACATCTCATTAAAAATTTTCTCAGACACAAAATTAATGTATATATCAAAGCCCTGACATGAGTTCTCAATTAATTAATTAACCTACTTTAAAGTACAAAATCTCTGTGCTCAGGTATTCTGTCTATTGAAAGTTTCTGACATGGTCCCCAGCTATCCTGATAGGCTTTTAAGCTAAATTGTCTTAATACCGTAAGAATAACTTATATCACCATTAATTCCTTACTTTACTCCTCTTTATAAATTTACCATTATGAGATTAGAAACCGATATTATAAAACAGCTTCATAGATCAGAAAATACTTCTAATGGTGTTCATCATGCCATATGAATAGGGTTTCTTTGCAGAGAATTTAGCTATTTTTTTTGTGTACAATGTTTGTTGTCATAACCTACATCAGGCCATTTGCAGCATCAACAATGGCTCTAAATTAAATAAGCCAGATTTACTTAATTTGTTCCATAATAACAATATTACATTATTTTAGCCGAACGTCGATGTCAAACTGAACAGAAAAAAGAGGAAAGCAGTAATTAGTCTAGGTTAAAATATATCCTCAAAGGATATTAAATATGCAAGAGCTCATCCATGAAAATTAGACTGCAAGAGGTTACACCATGTATTGGCTTATTTTGTTACATATCAAATTATCTCTCATGAATAAATATATCCAATAATGTTTAACTCTCTATAATTTAATAGTGTCCTATTAAAAATACTTTCTGAATCAACCAAGCTGTGTATTTGATTTTCTATGATTATCAGATTTTAAGTACACAATAATTAAATGTGCAATTTGTACTGACTTCTACAAGCACATTTAGAAAGACTGCCCTTCTATCCCTTTAGTGGCTAACTTCAATAAATATGGATACCAGGACAAGATACTTCAGTTGGAGAATATTATAAGTTAAAAACCACAACAAGATGTGAAGTTTCCTAACAGAAAAAATTGTTTAAAAATTTTTGTGTATTTAAAACAAAAGAAACAATCCCTGAACTTTGAAAGGTGTGTTGGATGTGCTTTACAACATCAGCACTGCTGTGTTCCCTTTCCCACACATACCACAGGTTTCTTAAAGGACTTGAAAACACATCTCCTCTGGTGTGAAATGCTCACCTTGCTCGTCTTTAGGCAGTGACACAATTCCCTGTCAAACAGCTCTGACTTTGACTGACCCTCCAAACCCTCTCGGAGTCACCTGCAGCTGAAGCTGAGGTAACCCCAGTGCCATTTGCTGCCATGGAGCACCCAGGGATGCTTTGAAAAATGAACCTGGTTAACAGGTGCTGAGGAGAAGAGGTGAGTTACAAGTCCCCCTGTGCAGCATTAACCCAGCACCACCTCTGCTTCCTTGGAGGAGCAAGGATTGCAAGGACGGCTCGAGTTGCCATGGTGAACTCTACTCAAAGACCTTGCTCCCCTTTTCCCCCGAGAGGATGAAGATTTCACAGTTTTTGTTCCCTTTTTCAGCGGTCCCTGCCCAGCACCAAGCCCAAACCACTGAATGATGCTGGGCTGAGCAGAGATTTGGTGCTATTTGCTAATTCTGAAAACTCATGAAGATAAATTAATCTCCTTCCTACCATGTTCCCTCCACCTTAAGAAATGAAGATGAAGAGTGGAGCAATCAGCTAATTAACCCTCTTCTCCAGGCACAAAGAGCTGCATTACAATGTGACATTGCTCTGCCCTTTTCTTTTTGAGATGTTTTCATGGCCTATCAGAGTCTGCTCTATGAAAAGACCCTCTGCATCTGCTCTTGCAACCTGCTAATTACAATACTGTAATTAAACGCACGCAGAAGCAATTACCTTCATATATCACTGTGTCTGACAAGCAGAGAGCACCCTCCAGTTGCAACATGCTCAGCTCCCCCCATCAGAAAGGTGATGATTTGGGTCTGGCTCACCTGGTTTGACTGCTGCCTGAGGATACTGAAAATCCTAAATATGTCTGACCTGCAGTTCTGGGAAAAATCTGAGCACACAAACGTGCACACAAACAGGCCCAGGGCTCTGGGAGTAGGCGGTGAAGCCACTGGATTTGGATGGTTCATAGAGGCCAAAGAGGCTCCAGTGTTGTGGTTGCCCCATCTTCTTTTTGAAACAATTTGGTTGTTTCCCAACTGCTGTTGCTGGTTCTTGAGCCTCTGAAAAGGTTCAAAGTTACAACAATATCCTGGATTTTTCCTCGTGTTGTTTGATTCTTCATCCCTTTTATGGTTTCAGCATTCCCAACACCCCTTTCTCTATAACAACAATAGAACTTAGTTGTGGTTTGTTGTTTTTTTTTTTTTTTTTTTTTTTTTTTCTAGTAACACTTCAGCCTCAAGGAGAGCTGAGTTTAAGATTTTATTTTGCTTGGTAAGGAACAAATAAATAGATTTTTTGAATGATTCAGACTTTGCTGTTTGCTCTACAGTACACTTTGAGCCTGCAGCTGAGCTACACTTGGTTGAGCTCCACACCCGGGGTACTCAAACCTGTGCTCAGCTGTGGGATGCAGAGAAAGTTCTGCAAATCACAGGCTGGCACAGTAAGAAACCACACAGAAAAAGGCCAGAGAGTGAGGGGAACACCACCTGACCATTGCCAGCAGGTATCTGTAGGAAAGCAAGGGGCACTGACGAGAAAGCAGAGCACTTGACAGTCCCCCCAGACACTGCCCCGCTCTGCTTCTGTACTCTGCCCTGATGGTGTCACATCATTATCTGGGGGGAGAAGAAGAAAAAGAGCTGCTGTAAAATGTCAGTGCTTTTGAGTTATAGACAAAATGCAGACACATCAAAATGTATTTTCTTTTTCTATACCTTTTCTTAAATGAAATATAATGGTCAGCTCTAGGCTAGGTGCTGCCACGGGTTGCCAATGGGAAGTGAGAAACAACAGCAACAAATCCATCTTTCTTCCTGAAGTACTGCTTGCAGCATGAGGCAGCACTAATCAAAGACAAATCACAAAGGTTTGGAATTCTTCTGTTCAGGACTAATACCTAGGGGCAAGGTGAAGAACAGAACAGTTTGATACTGAGCAGCCATACTCCCCACACTCTTTACCACCCAATTTAATGAAAGCTCAGAAGGTTCATTCTGAACGAAATTAGGACTAGTATTAAATCATAGCAAACCCTATTATTTGATGGCAATTTTGTAGCAACATAGAAGAGCTGGGAGAGTTTATACCCAATACTACCAATATGCATAAAAAGTGATTTTTTTTCCCCCCCACTGCTGAAACAAAGACTTACACATGTGAGTAAGTGTCTACAGGACCTATGGGGCTAAGAACAAAATAAGAGGAAACAAACAGCAGGGATACCCAAAGAATGGAACTGCCTGTGCACAGCCTTTCTTTGAAGTATAATTACAGCCCCACTGAAGCATGACTGGAGCCTCATGTATTTGCAACCACTGTAATCAGTGTAATCATGCTGCCATTTCATTTCCCCTCACTCGTTCTGTTAAGGCATTAGGACTGCTGTGGAGACTGCTGGAATGATACAGTTAATACTGTCCATTTATTTCACTCATGCTGATAAATCGTGTTGTTATTCTGCTGTATTCATACTTCTTTTCTATGATTTTAAGGCTAAAGCAGCCCATTTCATAGCAGCACAAGAATACTGTTTGTAAAATAAGAATAGAAGGTTTTTGTTAGAAAACCGGATTTTGTTAGATTTTTAAAACCTTTTCACAGGACCTTTCATAGCTGCTGTTAATTAGCAGTATTGGGACCTAATAAAAGTAACAGATAACTCCCCCTTGTAAAATTATTCCTTCCAGTTGTTATTATTTAGTCACAGTGAAGGCAATGGAGAAAAGAAAACAGAAAAAGACACCATGAAGCATAATGTCAGTGCCATTTTACCCTTTCCTGAGTACCCTGCTTACAGTTTTCTTTCTTTAAACAGATGCATTAGCAAAATAAAATAATAAATGGAAATTGCCTTCCAGGTATAGAAGGCAATTAAAATAATATACATAGCTAAGTGAAGCAAGGGTAGGTGAAAGTAATGGGCAAAGTGTAACATCTGCTCTAGCACACAAAGCCCTTGGAAAGAAGACACAAACTGATTTAGAACAGATTATGTTGCTGATTTTTCTTACTAATTATAACCCTCCTTTCTTTCAGATGGTCCTTCAATATAGTTTGCATAAACAATGGCCTGAAGTAAAATCACATGAGAGAAAGGGCAGCGCCTGCTGATAAAGGTGCTGGTGTCACTGTTGCTTTTCATTTACTTGCCTATTTCTGTATGTTGTATTTGCCTAATTTTTAAGAAAACATTTTCTGTGGTTCTTCCTGTATCAGATCATTTAAAAAAGGTCGTGGAGAATGATAGAGTGAATGTTTAAGGACAATTCTGCACCTTGACATCTATCTAGGAATTTAAACAACTATTTAATAATCGGGCTCATAAGAATGAAATCTATATAACAATTAAAATAATAATGACTTTCTAATCACTTAAGCACCTAGAGTATGTGTCAAGGTAATCACAGTCATTTTGATTTTATATGCTATGCATATTCTTGTAAGCATTTTGAAAGAAGGTGGTGCAGAAGACACAGGTGCCTAAATTAATAAACATTAGAAAATCAGCAAGAGATTTAACTACACTGGTTATTGTTTTCAATTATTAAATAATTAGTTTGAACATCTTAGTACACCTGGTCCCAAATCCTGGGACTCCATTACCTTGAATGGCTCTGGGCTGCTATTTGATCACTTAATACTAAATCTGCAAAGTGCTGGGCATTAGGAAGAATATCTGGTGGAAGACATGGAGATTTCCCAGAAGTTTTGTGAAAAAGTTCACTAATCAGAACATTTTAGCTTGCAGAGTCAAGTCCATAATTAATAATGGAAAATCTTTATTAAGATTTTTTTTTTTAAGATAACTAAGGAAAGAGGTGGCAGACAAAAGACTGAATCAGAGCGTTTCAATGTTCTCACAAAGAACGGTGTATTTTTCCAGGAGAGGTGCATTTGATAGAATAATTTAAGAAACGTCATGTGCTCCTCCAACTTCCCCACCCTTTTTGCTCTACGCTCTGACCAGCTCAAGTACCCTGTCTTGTTCTGTTTCAAGAGCACTGAATTTATCTTCTACTCCAGCTCCAATAGGTGCCTTCTGAGAATTTCTATCCAGTAGAAATTTCAGAAAAGCTTTATTGGAATTAAAGTGCTCCAAGAGGCTCTTGAGCAATGCGCCCAACCTCTCGTTATGTGTCTTGAATTCTCTTACTCATTTAAGCAACACACTGGAAGGGTTTGATACAAAATTTCAGATTAAAGAAAGCATTTCATCAAAAGTTTTAGGGAAAGTTTCTCATTAAATGTCAGTGTGTTTTGCATGGTGTTCATAGCATGTAACCGTTTTCCTGTAGAAACTGAGAATGAAAAGAATACTCCGATAACATCCTCTTGTCATGGCTGCAGTAGGATAAATAGGAATCAAATAAATCTAGACTTAGGAGGAATCTGGTATATCCCTTATTTTTTCAGAAAGACATTAAATAGCCAAATGCCATTTCTGCACACGTCCCTAAACAATGAATGTTAATTCCAACACAAGTTGCAACAGGTCAAAGCATCCTTTTCCTTTCCAGTTTTTGAGCATTCATTGATTGAAAAACCCTGTAATTTCACTAGCAAAATACAGAGCAAGATCATTCTTTTGTTCTCTGCCTAAATGCTCACTCAAATACTCTACAGAACTGTAAATTTTATCTGCAGCACTAAATGATTTCAGTTAGGAAAGTCTACAAGCATGGCTGAGCCTCTTTGTCACAATAAATATGGCACTGAAAAAATCATCAGAGATTGTCATTGGTACTGACTGTGACTTTTCAGCTTTCCTCAGACCTCCAGTCCTTGGCCTTGGGATGTCCCACGTCAGTCACCCAAGCACAGCCAACCTACTTTGTGACCTGCTGATTTGTAACAATACCCAAAGAATTACTGGGGTCATTTTATACCAAAACAATGTTAGTCCTACTTCCCAGTATCACTGCTCATTTAATGCAGAATAATTGCCCAGGTAACCATCCTCTACAGACACACACTGGGATCACAGTCCCCATAAAGTGAGATTTCTCGGATCTGTCTGGGCATTAATTAGGACGATGAAGGTGATGGTGTTTTTTCTGCAGGCAGTAGACATTGGTTTTCCTGGACCCCAGACTTGTCCTTTACAAGTAAAATTAAGGCGTTGGGGTTTCTAAAATACATTCTTTGGAATGTCTTTTGGGACAGCCTTTTTAAATGGAGGTCACACGTGTGCAGAGATAGGCCTTGGTGAGGAGACATTTGCTGCCAAACTGAGAAGCACATGGTGGCATGAAACTTCCTTTAAAATTAGGTCAGACTCTATTCAAGTTGTATTTCCTTCCTCTGAAGTTTATTCCAAGTTCTCAAAAGTCACTTATTGTTTTTATAAGAATGGAAGAGGAAGGGGTAAGGATTGGTTAATGCCAATGTCTTCACGGGGTTAATCTGGTGCTGTAGCAACCCCACTCCTTTGAAGCTGACACCAGAAACCCCAAGCTGACCTGGTTTTATATAGAACTCTACACCAATCTAATTAAAATGTGTATGAGGAGATGCCAGAGAAAACCCAAGACTTAATATTTTAATGTGGAAAATGTGATATAAAGATGAAATGTTGTTAAGGTCAAGATGAAATACAACTACAATCTAGTGCTGAGCCTTTTTTATTCATGACATTTTCATTTTGCAGGTTATTCCTTTTATTCCTGTTCTTTTTGATCCTTTGAATTTAGGATACAACATCATCTTATGAGATCTCCCACTTAAAGGGCTTCTTCTGTAGTTATAATCATCCCAAAGATACTTCGATAAATGACTCCATCTCTTAAAATGCTTTCAGATACAATAACTCTCTCAGAATAGGCAACCATAACTAAATATCTGTCAGCTGTGCTGACTTCATGCCATAAATTTTCTATCAAACCCTGATCATCAGCGAAGATTTAAGGGAACAAACTGGAATCCTGTCTGTTTTAATGTGAAAGTCCTAAAAGGGAATCTGAACACCATGAAAGTTTACAGTATGTGCAAATTCAGATGGCCAGAGTCAAATACCAAGATAAGGGTGTAAGAAGTAAATTGATTCATTCTTGGGGTGTTACAGGTTTGGTTAATGTGGTCTTGTCTCTCTGGGATTAATAAACGAGGTCACTTCTTTTTTTTTTCCCATCTTCTATCACAAATTGACTTACTGTTTTGGTTTGCTACATCAGCAGAATCAAATACAAACCAATTTTCTCAGTACAAGGGGGGCTGCACCAGCCAGAGAGTGGGGGTGGTATATCAGCATTCTCCCCTATCACCTCTCTCCAGTACTTTCCTGAATGAGATTTTGCCTCCTCCATTTCCAGAGCACCCTTCTCATGCCAGGTTGTTAACAATGAGAGTGAGGAAAAGAGAAGAGCTTTAGGATTTCTCCGTGTTGATTTTGCTCCACCTGCCTCAAGCTGCACCTTAGGTATGAGAAAGGCAGATGTGACGTGAGAGCTGTTATGGTAAATGCTGGAGACTGCTGGAGGAGTGGGTGATACCTGTGTGTCACAAGGTGTCCTAGAGGTAACAGGCTGGGAAAGCTGCATCTAAAGCCAGTCATGACTCCTTCAGTAGTAGGTTGCTGTCAGCATCCACTGGCAGAAAGTGGAAGGTGCAGAAAGGAAACAGCAGTTCCTCTTCTTTATCTGCAGTCCTGCTGGATGTTTGAGGTTTCTGATAGATTCAGGCGAAGAGTAAAAGTGTGAGGATCTGTGGCGCTTCCCGTGACTAAAATAAACTCTCTGTGTGTCTCTGCACTTGTGAAATGAGGGCAGTGGCTCTGCCGCTTTGAACTTTCAGGTCAAAGAAACAGCGAGCATTGGCCAGAAAAGCAGGGAATCTGCAAGTAACTGGAGTAAAACGGAAGGATCAGGGATGGCTTGTCACCCCATCATGGGGAAAGTCACCTCACCGGGACAAAAATTCTTTCTGGTGGGAGAGAGCAGTAACAGTGGGCATTAATATCACCGGGAGCTCTTGTGTAGCTGCTGACAATAACGTCCTCAGAAGGATTGCCTGCCTTTGAAGTGCCTGCCTCTCCTGCACTGCGCAGACAGCTTGCTTTCTGGCTGTCTTGTCTGTCTGCTCCCCTACGTGCTCTGCTGAAACACCCTGTGTCATTGCAGTCACTCTCAGCACCTGGCTGCAGCACTGACTCAGAGTGTGGTGAAGGCAGCCCATCAATTTGGGTTTGCGCCGTGGTAATAGTTACCTGATGCTTAAGTGGGATCCTTTCAAAGGCACTTTTTTTTCCCTCTTCCCTGTTTCTCTGTGCCCACATCACTGCTGGAGCTGCCTTCCCCCTAAACACTACGTGCTCACCTTTTGTGACCGTCGAAGATAGGAAAACCTCTGCTCTTGTCAAAAGGGTAAACTGAAACAGTCACTCATGTGGCTGAGGAATTGCACCAGTGCTCCATCAGCACTTGCCAGCTGCCCACAGCCCCTCTCCCAGCTGGGCCAGGCACAGCCAGCAGTGGCACCCTGCACACCCACCCGGGTCATCACTCTGCAAAGGGCACTCACCTCCCAGCTGTCACAGTCCAGAAGTAACAGGTGGAGACAAATAATCAAATAATCCATTTTTTAATAGATGTTGAACCATTATTACTTACAAAATCACCTTAAATAAAGAAAAAAAAAATGGATTATATGATGGTTGATTTCATGCTGCTGCACAAAGAGTTGTTTACATGGAATAGAATGGTTAGGGTTGGAAGGGACCTTGAGGATCATGTAGTTCCCTTCTCCCTTTCTCTTTCCAGTAGCTGGTTAAAGGTGTGCACACCTGAGAAGGGAAACCTGCACGTTCTCACAGTCCGTGGTATCTGCATGGAGAATACACAGAACTCACAAGTGCAGCTGTGCAGGTTAATAAGATTTTAGTAAATTCAGAAGGCTGGAATGTCCCCAAATACAAGCCAAATTAATTCATATTTGAAAAGATTTCTGGCTACAACAACAGGAGTAAATGCCACATAAACCCCAGTCCTGCTCCCATCAGAGACAATGGGAATTAAGCCACTGACTTCAAAGAGCAGGGCTCTCCCTGTAGAGTGTATTTCATGCTTCTGCAGTCTTGGCTAGATTAGTGCAAATTAAACATTGGGTTAAGTTGCCAGAACCCATAAGCACTCCATTAGGCTCTGGAGGATTTGGCTAATTTTAGTCAAATACTTACCTATTTTACAGAACACATGCAAAATCCATCCATGGGCTAAGCCCTCTGAGCTCCAGAGAATGCCACTAATGAATTTGGCCTTCCAGCTCTGCTGCCTCTGCATTTATGCAGCTCTTGAAATGCATTGCAGGCTTATGCACCTTATCAAATCTTAAGAAACAACTCTTTTATACCAGAGCACATGCAATAATTTAATAAGAGTTGTAAACAAGTGGCTTTCACGAGTGCTAAAGGATCTAATCATCAAATCACATTCTGAGTGCACACGAGGCTTTCCCTGCCTGCAGGGCCATCATGGATGGGGCTGCTGCAGCCTCCTTCCAGAGCTGCTCACTGTCCTATATCTTGTGAGTGGCAAACTGCCCCAGGGAGCTACAAGCTACATTTTCAATCATCTCTGCTTTATGTTAAATACACTTACAAGCAGCCAAGTAGCATCCCCAGAGGGTCTTGCTACGACAGAGGGATGTTAACAATATACTTCTGCCTTTTTTTCTTCTTTCTTTTTCTTTCTTTTTTTTTAAAATATGCTTCAGTTATAGCCACCCCTGAATAATCTCCTAATTAGTGAGGAGGCCTTGAGTTTAGATTCATGGACTGCAGAGATAAAGACCTGAGGTGTCTTTTGCAAGCTCCACGCTGTAGGATTTTAGGGCCAGCATGGACAAAGCCTTGCCTGATTTTCAAGCCTCATTTCTTCCCTGGCTGAGCCCAGTCTCCAGGCTGAGTCCAGGGAATACCATCACTGCTGTGTGCCTCAGTTCCCTCCTATCCAAGATGGACCTGTACCTACAGTAAAACGTTCTGACATCTGATGAGAAGCACTAGAGGAGCTCATTGCCAGGTGTTTGTACCATGGCTGGAACCACTGCCTTTGCAATCCCTGTCAGGGCTTTTGGGTGTTAACACAAACATCATACTAATTAGTCATTTTTTAACTTATGAATCAGGCATTTACTAAAAGGATATAGGTAATACAGTGCAAAAAATAACGCAGCAACACCCTCTGGGAAGGCAGAAAAGGTCAGGTACAGTGCTGCTCCTTGCTGGAGTAACACACAGAATTTGTATGTGGGAACTTGACCACTCAAGCAGCTAATTGCCAGTGGGAAGTCTTGCTGTACACATCTTCTGAGGTACTTTAATTATGCAAAGACACCTTGTTGTCACACAGATATAAATAATGTTTCAGGCTCATGTCTGTTTGAAGTAAGTGCTGAGGGGATTATGTGGGGTTTTTTTCATTACAATTCCCCTTTGGGGAGAATACCATGTAATAAACAACGCAGCACATCAGCATGGGGGTTTTTTTGCAGTTGGGTTCCCCCCCTCTCTCTCATATTGTTTAAAAAAGCTTCTGGCTCTGTTTCTGACTCTTCTTGCAAAATTGGGTACTTCAGCAAATTGCTCGGTTGACAAAAGGGAAAAAAATTGTTGCTTCAAAACAAACAATTATGATGACTTTGAAGCATAACATGGAATGTCTCATTGATTTTGTCCCAGAGGACTACTGTAAAGAATGAATAACCAAGGATGCAACGGAGCATGTAATATTAGTGCATGCACCATTACTTGTGCAGCATTGTTTTAAATCCATTTGCCCACCTTTGCCCTCTGTGATCACCTGCTATCAACAAGGGAAACACACACGAGTAATCTAAATACTTGATTGCTTGTAAGAGAGGAAATTTCTTCCTATTCAAAGATAAACTGGCTAAGTAGTGGCAGGAAAATGTACTATTCCTTTCCCACAGTCTTTAAGTGGAGCATTAGAGACAGAGATTATAATTTCAACCTGTGGTGCTTGGATTCCCGACCACTAGAATTCAGCATTTGTTTTCTCCTGGAGAATAAACTTTACATTTAAACTCTGGTTACACCGCAGAACTGGTGTAATCAGAAGAAGCATTTTTCCCTTTCCTGCTCTCCATATTCACGGTGTTAAGTGCACTCTGATGGGACATTGTGCAAAAGGCACTGGCAAAGCCCAGTTCCAGAGACAGCCATGCACTCGGGAGCTTTTTTTTTTCACACAACCCAGCATTCAAGAGCAAGGATTTTTGAGTGTTACAGTCAGAAAGGGGAGCAGTAAATGATCAATTGTAGAAAATGTTCTGCAGTCATTTCTTCAAACACAAGTGATGGAGTATTTTGTCCCTGGGCTGAAATATCAATTCCCTATTAGGCTAGAAAAAACTCAGTACAGCTGTTCTGCTACCTTTGAATATGGCTCTTCTCTAGTAGATCAACTGATCTTCAGCCAAGGTATTTGCTTCTCTGATGGAGAATCTGTGTCCTCTAAGCTTCCTCTCAGCTAGGGAAATTTAAATTGCTTTAAAAATTACATTAATCAGATCGTTAAAAATAGCTGAAAACAATCAAACAGGTTCTGTCAGTCTGAAAGTTTGATTCCTAACAGATTTGGAACTGAAATTCTGTTAATCGTATTTATCTCTCTAGATATGTCTGAAATCAGCTTCCATCACTGGAGTGGAACAGATAATTTATTGTCATGGGTTTCTCAGCACCTTTTCAGTGCTCAAATAATTCTACATGTATTTCCACTCAGCTTCACTGGTTTGGGATTATCACCCCACTGTGAGTCAAACCTCAGTCTTTTGGATGTAGTGATCAGATCCATTTTTAGAGAAGCAAGATTCTGTTGAGAAACTGCAGCTGTTCCTCTGCTCCAAAGATTCAGCCACACTGTGCCATCACCCCTCCCAGACGCAGTGGGAAACAGTATTTTTGTATTACAACACATACAAATATAACAGAGCCAAGACCATCCTATTCGGGAATCCACCATCTCTGGGATTTCATTGCCCAAATACTTTGGAAGATTTCAGCCTCTGCATTTTTATGTGTCTGGATTCCTACTTGCTCTCTACAACTACATCAACTGTGCAGGGAAAATAACCATTTACTGGGGAGTGACTTGACAATTTTGTTTTCAGGGTTGCAGATGACAGCAGATGGATCTATCCAGCTCTGCTGGGCAGCAGGGCTCAGCAGTGAGCTAAATTAGCCCACAACATGTTATTCTACCCAGACTTTCCAGCAACCAAAGCGGTTTGTGTAAGGCTAACACACACAGTTACATAGAGCACTCAAAGGAGAAAGATAAAATATCAGCAAGTTTTATTTCTTGGGTTGATTATTCCTCCAATATTCCAGGTTCTGCTCTCCGGCAATTAAAATACTGCACCTCATTCCATGCCCAAATCTACCTGTCCTCACCTCGACAGGTTTACTTTAGCTTCTATAATGAATAAGAATGAAAAAGAAGTAATAAATAAGACTGTGGAGCTCGGGAATATGCAAGACTGATATTCAAAATAACTGTAATAAGTATTTGTAAAAATGTAATAAGTCAAGTGTATAAATGGAGGGAATTAAATGCCACGGTAAATTTACATAAAACAATGTTTAAAGCAGGAAGTGGAATAAATATAATATAGATAAGTAGTAATCCTCTCCCTGCTTAACTAGACCATTAATAACAATTTTCAAGGACAGACTGCAAAATATCTTTAAAAATGGAAGGTCATATTCAAGACTAGAAGGGACTGATCCAGGAAAAGCAAAGAGCTGGGCCTTTTCTTGCCTCCAGTTCTTCCTCTTACGTGCAATGGTTCCTTCTGGAAACCCACTTTTCCTAGCAGTCACTGTACCCTGAGACATAATGTTTTTGTTTTTTTTTTTTTTACAGCATTTTCAAGTTTATTTTGTTTTTTAAACATTCACTGTGGAGCAGCACAAAATATTTGACCACTGTTTTTTTTTTTTGGTTTTTTTTGTTTTTTTTTCTGGGAGCATAGCAGAAAAGGCTTTAGAAATAGAAAGAAAATAAGCTATTCAGTTTGGTCCTTTGAAATTAAGCCACTTGCAGTTCATAAAGAAGCCATTGGAGATGACATTCCTGACATTTTTTGCCTTGTATAAAGCTGCAAAGATAGCTGCTTTACAAAGACAATCATTCCTAAGAGTGTGAGCATTATTAGGTTTTCTCTGCTGATCTTCAAGGTGTAAATGACAGGGAACTTAAATACCCTGCCAAGTGCAAAATTTCTTTGCAAAACATCTCAAAAAATATGATTTCCTGTTTAACATAAGACTTCACAATCCATATTATGTCTAATCCTCTAACATGTATTCTTCTGTTTTCTCTATACCTGCAGGATTTCTTGTGAGCAGTGCACAGGGCTTTAAGTATTAAAAAAAAGTAAAGGGTGTCTTGAATAGCAGAATTAAATTCAGAAGCATCCTGCACTGATAGGAAATCACCTCTAAAATATATTCCTGCAGGCAGTTGCTCTGCTAATTCCCAGGTCCAGGCAAATATCGATCTAATCCCAAAAGTAACAACTGTCAGTAGAGCGTGTTTTCTACCACCCATGTCGTGTCTCTGTAACTCTGACGAGATAAGAGAAGAGTTCTCCAGCAGGGAACAGAATCATGCTACTGTTTTCTGACATTCTCCTTGATTTTTTCCTGCCAGCCTCGTCGATCAGTTGGTGAGTATTAATAAAAGCCACCCAGCAGAAACAGGTTCAGAATCTGAGCGCTGTAGAGAGAGATGGAGGGAGAGAGAGTGGGTCAGGTCGACTTCAAGGTGCTTTTTTTTCTCATGGGAGATCTCAGGCATAAAGGATGACCCCACGTTCTCTCCTTGTATGACACTGGCCCCAATGACACATTTCAGGCAACACTAAACACACATTTACCAAACAAGCCCTTTGCCAGTGCACTAATCTGGGGTGGATTGGGGTGCTCAGGTAGAGGTAGGGCAAACAGTAAGAACAACCAGCTGGTACTTCCATCTTGGCTAAGCAGAGTTTGGATCAGCTTCCCAGAGCAAACAACACAGACTGGAGAGTCCTAAGGTGCTGTCACAAGGATATAGTCTGAATATGGGACTTTTATTAGGCAGCTGAGGTATCCCCAATCTGAAGAATTAGCCATTTGGAGCCTTTGAAAGCAGAGAATTCCAGATAGAATCCATCTGAATCTGAATTTCAGATCTGAATCTGTGTGAAAGGAAAAAATCTTCCCGGGTGAAAACAAGATGAGGAGGAAGGAGGTTCCACCCCCTCTAACTTCATGCACCTCACATTGCAGCCAGCAAAGACTCCAGAAGAAGCTGTGCTGGAAGCTCAGCTACATTGGTCAGGAAACCTCAGAAGCCGATCTGGCACCTGCAAGGCCAAGCTGAGCTGTGTAAATCAGCCCCTTGTCCCCACTGTGCCTACAGAACAGAGCCCAGGCATCTGCTTTGGGAGCAAATCCCTGGAAGTTTCCTGTTCCCTTTGAAGCTCAACCAGATGTGAGTTCAAACGGAGTCAAGCACTGAATGACATCATCTCATTTTGGATGCAAGTGTGAGGTGAGATTGAATCTTACACGTGGTAACACCTTTAATCAGACAGGAGCCATGCCTGTGAGCTGCAGCACTGATGGCACAGCAGGTCAGCAGCACTGGGCCCTGGGCAGGGGTCTGGTGTGTTTTTAGAGAAACTGCTCGATCCAGGATTTCTTATTATTTTCCAGTGCTTCACTCGATGAAATGTACTGATTTACAAGGAGGTTTAGGACTTGAGGGAGAGAAATCAATAGCTTTTTAGTGAATACTAAGTGCTATGTGTGACAATTCTGAATACAGAAGAGCCCCATGCTGTCCAGCTCTCACAGCCACAGTGAGAGCAGCAAGGCTCAGCGCCTTGAGGGGCGAGAAACCGACGGCAGAATTCCATTTTCCCAGTCCTTTGACTCCGTGGTTGGACTGGGTGATTGTGACCACGGGACAAAACGCAGAGCACGGGGAGGCTGGAGAAGTCACAGCTTTATTTAGGTCTGACACGGATGTTCTTGGGGCTGCCCAGGCAGGCTCAGCGAGCGTCACTGCCCCACACACAGTACGTTGGGACGCGCACGGTCAGCCTGAAGCTCCTGGGAAGAAGTTTGTTGCACAGCACAGCCAGGTTGGGTGCAAAGCGGGATTTTTTGAGGTGCACCGGATTTAGCGTGTGCGCATGAATAGGCTGTTGCAGCCTGGCTGCACAACTGCACATTTTCTAGACAAAAATGAGGGTTTCTGCAGCCACACTGCATATTTCAATTATGCACTGGGTCGGTCTGATGCTCTTCTGAAGCATATGACCTGCTTTGCAAGTACTTCATGCTATACAGAGAATTCTTGGTAGTCCAACACACTTTGGGCTAAGTGAATCAGACCATAGATTAGATTTATGAATGAGTTGTAGAAACACTGTACCAAATGCCTGCTGTGAATACCATGCAGATCTGCCTAAAAACGCTTTTTATTTGGTTCAAAAGGACTAAATCCTGCTTACATACACAGAATTCACAGTCCCAGAGGAATAAAGGAAGGAAACAAACTCTGGTTTTCACTACCTGGGTGCAGAGATATTAATTAAAAGAGATCAATTTAATTAACAAGAGCCTCATCTTTCTTAGGAGAGTTTAAGCAGAATTCCCAAGTAGTTTGCAATTCACTGAAAATTTGTTCAGCAAATAAAAAAAATTGTATTGCAGTGATAGATATTAAAAAGGAAAAAAATAGCTTGTTATAAAAAAGAGAATTATTTGCACTTAAAACCATCTGTTTCTTGTGCTCATGTAGTTTAGATTAAAGTAATTTATTTCTGCCTACTAATTAGGACTATTTATTACCGACTTCATGCAATTTTGAATTACAATTCTTACAATACTTATTTTAATATGGTATCAGCACAAATAAAGGATGACTCTTGAGAATCTCTGGAAAACAGCGAATAGCATCAAGTCCTAATGAAAGTGGTGGCAGTTATCATGCTTGGGAGAAACTCTGCAAGTTGTAGAATCAGACGGTGTCAGCTGAATTCTTGTTCCTCAGAAAGTTGCCAAGCACAGCGCACTGGGGAGAGCTAACCCAGCAATCACAGCTGGGAGATCAGCTGACCAGGAAACCTGAAAATTCTTGTAAAGTTTGTTCCAAAAGTAATAACAGTGGGTATAGAAATATTTATCCCTGAAATCCACTTAGAAATTAGCAATTCATTGTAGAAGTGAGAAAGAGCCTCAAACACTCACCAGGTTTTGGGACAGAGCAAGAGTAGACAAGGGTTTCTTTGTGGTGGCTTTCAAACCCACAACATCTTATGTACAGAAAGCAGAGAGGAGGACAAATAGTTAACTCTTTTAGCAGCATTAGAAGTGTTTCAGCTCTGTGCTGTGTTGTTTCCCATAGCTTGACAAGCTAACTGATGGATAAGGATAATTGTCTCAAGAGTCACACTTCTATGAGGAGCCTTGATTCTGTGAGTTGGGTGGAAGTGACATCACCAGATGGAGGAACAAAAACAGAACAGTTGTAAAATAATCTTGGGCCTTCTGAGTCCTGATGCTCAACAAAAAGGTATCCAGGCTCTCTGAGGGAGGCACACCAAGGGAAGCCAAGAAGTAAGACACTGTTTTCAAAGTAGAGCATGAACCCCGGTCTGAGAAAAATAGAGATGTGAAGTTAAAAAAAAAACAAAAACGAAAACAAAACCAAAACAATAATATTAAATGAGCTGAGTTACAGAAAAATATCATAAAAAATGCATTAGAACAAAATATTTGTGAACCCAAGTGTTACTGTATTACTATGCATTACATCCTGTGACTAGTACTAACTGTCTGGTCTTCAAATGAGGATCAATTTTCCTAGTATCTATTAGGTTTTAGGTGAAGAAAAATCTTTAAGCTTTTAAAAAAATAAGTAAAGGAGCAGTAAGTAATGCTGATTGAATATTTTTTGTCAATACATGTGTTATGAAAAAATTCTAGTTCTGTTAATTGGGCCTATTTCCATATGGGACTTAAATGAGCCATTTACTATTGGCAATATGTCATTAACATCATCCTAATCATTCCCATCTAATTCTCTAAGGACTTTTTCCTCCGGAGTAATTGCAGGTCTCATTCCACCAAGTGGAAACACTGAATCAGGATAGACTGTTACCCTACAGCCCTTCAAATAACTCTTGCACCATTTCTTTTTTAATTAGGCTTAACTTGAACAAATATCCCTGTTTATAGAAATGCATGTACACAACCTCTGCAAATTACTAAACAAGATGCCTGTTAGAAGCACAATTACCATTATTAAAATAAACAGCTATTTTCTGTGGTGTCCTTCAAAGAGAGAGCTGGGGGCATTTGCCACCAAATCTGTTATATGCTCAAAAGAATTTTTAATCAGTTTTTTATCTCAAATGTAACCGGTAATTTTCAGCTATTAATCCCAATGTTGAAGAGCATCACTCTGCAAGGTGAGCAAGGAACAGAAAAATGCATTTTGGTCACATGTCAAGTGTGTGGAAGCTCTGTGGTGACTGTTACCCAGTGTTCTTTATCACTTGGAGAGTAAGGATCCTTAACTGGCCATGCGGAGTGGACGTCAGCATTTACAAATGCATGATAACACCACAGGAATTCAGGGAGCAAGGAGCAGAGTGGGTTAGATCAGAATCTGGAGGAAATCTCAGAGCAACCCCAAGGAAAATTTAGATCTGAAAGCTGCCTCTGTGAGGGACCCTTCAGAAAGTGTAACAACATCAGGCAGGGGAAGCAGAGCACTCAGATTTCACACATTAGCACTTCATATGCATCTTATTTACCTTGTGCTGAGCGTGGTTTCGGGATCCCTGAAGAAACTAAGGCATTTCAGATTTCTGGCTGTAGCAATCCCCAGAACAGGTGTCATGAAACACTTTTCAGAAATGATCTTCCTCATACAAAACAGGTATTGTATTAGGAATAATGCAGGTGTTGGCTCACACAGTAACTCCAAATGTGCCCCCACTGAGCAGTGCAGGTAAGGTGGGGGCTGGCAGTGCAGGGCTTCCTGCAGAACTGGGGTCTTCCGCTGCAAAGCATGAGCCAGGTGCTCCCTGTTAGCATTTCAGTAGGGAAAAGTGTGAGATTTTAGGGGAAAAAACCCATTCCTAACCATATGTAAGGACACACTAATGTGAAAAGCATTCTCATACAAGGTTACCTGAGAACGGTGTTAGAAGGATTTCAGTGTAAACTTCAGTCAACCACAACTGACAGTAGGAGCTCCCAAGCATTTACTCAAGCGCACTCCCAACCAGTCTGCTTCACATAGTAGAGCTTTTCTGATTCAAGCAGCGAGCAAGTTACTTTGTAGATGAGGTACAATAACAAAAATCAGTCGATCAGCTTCACTAAGAGTCCCACCTGCCTTTAAAGAGTTTCTCATTGCAGTGACTGGTGTCCCCCCCCAAAAAAAAAAGGTGGCTGGAGTTCTGATCACAGGACAACCTTCCCCCACTGTAACCCAGAGACTTGATTTGAACTTTGTGTGTGTAAATAACGAAAATGAGCATGTGAGCTTTCTGACCGCAGGTTGCCCTGGTCTCCACACTGAATTTCTCCAAAACACTTCCTAACTGTAAAATTAGCAATCCCTTCTCTCCTGACATCCTGTTCAACATCTGTTCTCAAGTCTGGACAGAGGCTGCCAAATCCCAGTTCATTTGCTTTA
Organism: Oxyruncus cristatus; assembly: GCA_013399855.1. Classification (NCBI taxonomy): domain Eukaryota; kingdom Metazoa; phylum Chordata; class Aves; order Passeriformes; family Cotingidae; genus Oxyruncus; species Oxyruncus cristatus. The sequence goes on along the minus strand of VXAY01007096.1, from coordinate 555,441 downwards.
GGGCTGTTTTTGTCTAGTCTCTCCACAAAGGATGAATAACCTTCACTCGGCTACTTCAGCTGTGAAACATGTGCCAGAGACCCCTTTGTTTTCACAGTATATCTGAAAAATTCCACTTTATGGATAAGAGTCCTTGAATTTATAACATAATCTTCTTGCCTTAGGAAGATCTTATTCTGCCATGGTTTTGACCATCAGACAAGTCCTATTACCAGAGAAGACGGATTTTCCAGGCAGTGGCTTTATGAGAGGCAGAGACATCACCCCTGTGGTTAACTTGAGTGATTTGGCACTTGTTCCATAACAGGAATGGAAGGAAGGTTAGTGGGCACAATTCTTGGCAAATCTGCACCTAATGACACTTTTATCCAAAGCTTCAGATATTTCTGTGTACGTGAGCTGATGTGGCAAAGCGCAGGAAGTGTTGAAATCAGGTCCAAGTAAAACCGGAGGGTTTAAACTCCTCTCCCATTCAGGAACAAAACTTTCAGCTGACTCGTGGTGTAGCTTGCCAATGATTCAGCTGCAGAACCTGCCAGTGCAACAGCAAGGCCAGTCTTTATACTCTACTTCAAATTGTAAGAGCTGCATGTTAACTGCAAATGCTGATATACCCAGAGGAGACATAAAGGGAGACTTCCTATAATTAAAATCCAAGATACGTATGAATCACTCATTAGTCTTTAAACCTATTTCCTCCTACTTATTTGATTTTTTTTTTTCCCTACAATATGACATTCAAGGAAAACTGTATCAGAATATTGGCAGTACTCAGCATTAATACACAAGACATAAAATCACAGGATGGTTTGGGTTGAAAGGGACCTTGAAGATCATTCAGTCCCACCCCCTGCCATGGGCAGGGACACCTTCCACTAGCCCAGGTTGCTCCAAGCCCCGTCCAACCTGGCCTTGGACACTTCCAGGGATCTAGGGGCAGCCACAGCTTCTCTGGGTAACCTGTGCCAGGGCCTCCCCCCCCTCACAGGGAGGAATGTCTGAATCATTCACAGCTGAATCAAATCACTTCTGTAAATGTTATAATGGGAAGGATGAAAACACATAAAAACCTGATGGCACAAGAATGATACATTTTTGCAGGTGGAGGTAGGAGTGCTGATGCTCCCACCTTTTAGTGGCCGTCAGTGGTTTTAACACCATCCTTTTCTCTGCTCCTTTTAGCAAAGGCATTCCAGGCAGGTTGCGAAGCAACCCTTGATGTTAATTTTCTTCCTAGGAACTCAACAGTGGTTGTACTGGGTCAAAAGTACATCTGATTCTGGATTCCAGCTTTGATGGATATGTGAGAACCATACAGTGATATTCCTCCAATACACTTTCCCAGCTACAGGAAATTACAACTTGTATTAATAGTCCTAACAGATCTTCCATCAAGGAGTTTGTCTAGATACTCTTTTAACCATCTTACAACTCTGATCTTGCAGCAATGAGTTCCAGAGTTTAATTAATCTGCTTTTGTGACAAAGAGTTTTGCTGTTGTTGTTGTTGTTGTTTTGTTGAGGGTTTTTTTAAAAAAAATCCTATGATTTGGATAATTCTGTTTGATATTGATTTCTTTTATCATGATAAAGTGAATATCAGTTTCCTGTTTCCTCCCAATAACAACTCACACTTTTATCACAGACTTCATTGTGTTCTTGTGTCTGTGTGGGTTTTTTTGTGCTGAAATTATTTATCTATTTCATCTCTCCTAGGACATGTGGCATCCACTGCTTTGTCACCCTTCTCTGTACCTGTAGTACTATTTGAGCCTTCCTGAGATGGGTAACAAAAGTGTATTGATGGTTTCCTCTTAATCAACCAGAGGGGGCTTTTTTCTTAATTGAACACTTGTAAAGGTAGAATAGAAGTCAATCTGACCATTTCATTTCACTACCTTCAAAGGGAGGGATTTGATCAACATTTTGAAAACGTGTTTCCTAAGCTTTGAGAAATCTGCTAAGAACCCTTGAACTGCATTACCTTGAGAAAAACCAGCATTTCACAGGATCAGGCTGTAAAACCTTATCTACATCCAGTTCCAGTGACCCTTTTATTACACTGCCTTTAGATTTAGAAGAAAACAAAATAGAACCCTGGAGAGTTAATATTTTCAAAACCAGCCTAGTTGAAGACAATCAGTGCAGCTTTTGATAAAAGTGATCAAAGGACTATTCTTGACAGCTTGGAAACATGAAATGCTATTACTTGCCCTCTTTTAGTTTTACTCTTTCTTCTCAGAAGACCAGGGTTTGTTTTGCGTGGTACCAAACATTATTCCTGTGGTGTTTAACTTTTGCACATGAACCCTTCTTTCATTACACCAGAGTAAAAGCAGTGTGAGATTAGCAAGAGGTTCTTTGTCTTCTGGTATAGTAAAACCCTTTTTTGTAATTTATCTTTCTTTTCTTTCACTCTTTTACCTCTTGGCCACAATTTAAACATCAGCGTCTTCCACTATAGTCTTTATATTGGATGAGAATCCCCTTAAAATATTCCCTCAGAGTTGCTATTTCTCCTCTTTTCATTACTTAAAATTGAAAGTGTTTAAGATAATGTATTTGGCATCAGACTTGCAAAGAAAGTAAAAAAAAAAAAAAGGAGCTGTAAAAAAGGCAGGGCGTGAATTGCTGTGATCATCTCAAGGACAGTTTGTGTTGGGGCACCAAGGGCAGGGGAAGAGGGCGAATTCATGATCCCTTTTAAATCGTGGTACTAATCAAGGGATTGATCTCTGTCCCCACAGACAAGTAACTAGGAGCGACTTAAAAATGCTTTCCTTTAGGCTTAGTACAAAACCTGCAGGACATGTGTCTCAACTCCCTGCCCTCTCACAGGAGAGGATGTGTCATTTGGCCATTTAACCCTGTAGAAAGGCCCATAGGATTTTAATCTCTCTTTCATAATCTCTAATTAGTCCCCTCTCTCAGCACCTCCACAGTTCTCTCTCACGGCATTTGAAACCGGGACTCTTTGCAGATACTGGCGCAGAGACTAAACCAAGCGTTCAGTTGGTAGCAGTCCACAGGCAGTGCAAAAAGCTTTTTGGGCACAGTTTCTGCTCTCTTACACCGGTAAAAAACTGCAGGAACTCTGAAGATCTCAGCGTCAAACCTTCCTCCATACCCAAGGATGCCGAGGCTGTAAAGCACAATGCAGCTCTTGTAAACCAAAAGTTGACATAACTAATTCAGAAATGCTTAACTGAGGGACCAGCTAACAGAGATAATTTCTAGTCTATCCGACCCTTATATTAGTTTTTGCCCTCAGTTTAGTTTAGAATTGTTTTTTAAGCTTCTCTACTTGAGCTAGTAGCTTTAAAATGCAAGCCTCTGCATTCTCAATTCACTGCTTCTTATTGAGCATTTGGGGCATAAAAAAGCAGCATTATCTCCTCATTTTAGTTTAGAATAGGGAGCAAAAACACCTTACGGATTCTTCAGAGATATTCACAGTGAGGACCTGAAAAAAACACAAAGATCTTTCAGCTCCTCAGTTTCCCCATTCATATAAGGGAGTTGAAAGACTTATCCACCTGGGTTACTGTGCATGAACCAGCTGGTGTTTGGTGTCTGGTTTCAAGAGGAAAAATATTTTCCAAATGCCAAACATAATCATTTGTGAACATCAAATCCCCGGGCAACACATCTGTGAAAGCTGTTTAGGTAACACCCTGCCTCTGAACACATTTACAGAGGACCTGACTGGGCACATTTCCTATCCAAATGCTGTTTACTTGTTTGGTTTTGGCAAGTAGCTGCTCTTGCTCACACCCCAAAGGGATGCGAGTCACAGTTCTGACTGACTGGGGGAAAACCATCAGTGTCAGTGGCATTCCTGAAAAAAATTGTCTTCCCTTTCACAGGAAAAGGGCAAAACTACCTAGTAGGCAGTGTGTTCTCCCCAGAGCCAAGGCCGGGGATAACTGTGCAAGGCTTCATTTTAACTTTTCTTCTCCATTTTTCTTAAAAAACGAACAAAAAGGAAAAAAAAAAAAATCTTCCAACCTTTTTAAATGACTGGGGGTTTTTTTCTATTGGAACTGGCATTTTTCATTAAAAATGCTTTTTGGCAGCACTGTATCTTTCAACTGGAAAGCTTTCCACATGAAAAATCTCAGACAACTAAAACGTAACAAATGCTGCACGGGTGCCTTTCCTGTGAGATGCAGGGTGATTTCATGGCTAGCAATACAGGGAGCTTGCTCTTCTAACAGGGTATTCCCCTATGTATAATGTTCATGATTAAGCTGTGTGCTTGAGTACACCCCTTTTTCAGCCTGTGAGGATGTGTGGAGTCACTCCCTGTGTGTAATGCCCAAAGAAACAACATGTTTAGGGGGAAACAGGGAATGAGTTCTTTGGGTGACCTGTCAGGAATATACAAAAAGGGCCGTTACAAATTAGGATGAGGCTTGGAGCCGGGTTTAGTCCTGCTCAGGTATCTTTTCTACATTTGTGACATCTGAAAAATACAATCCAGGGAAGGTGCTCCAGACCCAAAAAGGACTTGAATTCATACAAATGACAGTAGGTCAAGTTTTTGTGCCCAAATGCTGAAAAACTGTGCAGCACAGTGGGGCACCAGGGAACTTCTCTGATTCC
>VXAY01007096.1:531136-550802 GCA_013399855.1 Oxyruncus cristatus | reverse complement strand
AAAAAAAAAAAAAGGAAAGGATCCTTTAGGCCATTTCTACAACTTCCTTGCCACCAAGTCTGTGGAGCCACAAAAGAGCTTCCCACTGACATTGGTGGGACTTCGACTAGACTCTGAAGGTTATTCCTTTTCAAGAAGGTTGTCATTTCAAGGCAATTAATTTCCAAAATGAGTGGATTTAGATGTAATCCCCTTCCACCTAAAACAGAGTAATCCTATAGACCTATGTGGTTTTATTTCCTACCAGAATCACCAAAATGGATTAGACTTTATTTGCCTTCTACTGTACATGGCATTTGAACAAATCCCATCTAAATTCCTTTCTTACTTTAATAGTGGCTTTGGCAATTAGATTTATAGGCTATCTCCGTTCTGGCATTTAAAGTCTCTTAGTATGAAAAACAATAAAATAAAACTCCTTAGGAAGGAACAAATCTTTCATCCTTCCTTCCTTCCTTCCTTCTTCTTTACCATTCAATAAACTTAATGACATAATGTAGAACTGTATAACCAAAAAGTAACATTTCATTCTGCAGCAACTAAATAAAACACAGGGAGTGAGAAAGCAATTTAATTACATGGAAGTCAACGTGGTCCTAATGTTGGGATTAAAAACTAGTGGTGTCTTCATTTTTCATGCACATATTTATCCATACTGTGGGCTATACATTACTGTAATTATTCTGTTTACTGCAAACACTGCCTGTACATCACAGTGGATTCTCTGATGACGAAGCTAAGAAAGCAGGGACTTAAATTTACCTGCTACAATTTTCCAGTAGGCTACAGATAGCTTGCAACAAACAGCTACTTCATTTTTTACCCCTTCCACCCACATCCTCCCAACATTATCTCTGTCTTCCCAGCTGTCAGCCTCATTCCAGACTCTTCACGTGTAGCAGTCACTTGCTGGCGTAAAAAACCCACCCTCCTCTCCAGCTTCCCGTGGGTTTCTGCCCTTTGCCAAGAGCTTTCTTCGTGCTTGCTCCTCTTGCCCTTCCTTCAACCTCCACGATGTAGAAGTCTGTTTCTCAGTGGAAGTGCCATTTTCATGTAATCATTGGTTTAATCCCTTTAAGAGTCTGCAATCTCTTCACTGGATAGGTATTGAACATCTGTGTGAAAAAGTCAGATTTTCAGATCCACTTTCCCTCTCTAATCTATAGCTGCTAAAGACATTCTCTGCTTGGCTTTTCAGCCCCGTGCTTTTCGCAGACCAGAAATTGATGGAGGTGGCCTCTTCTATTTTTTACTTCTCCCGAGCATTGACTTTTCCTGATAAGGCCAGCTCTCATCGCTAAACCAGGAGGTTGCATAGTCCTGTCACCCAGTAAAGCCTAATCCTCCCCTTTTTGTGCAGACTATTGGATTTTTAGCTGATTTAAACCTGCACAGTTCCATCAAAGGTGAGTCCATGCACTGGAGAGGTGTTTGCTTCACTGCTGCCAAGAGGAGTTTGGGTGGACAGGGCTTGGGGGGTAAAAAAAAAAGTATAGACACCCATCTTTTAGGTGTTTTAGTAATCAGGCAAAGAATTCACTTGCTGAATTGCTTGAGACAGGAAAAGGTATGTTAGGATTAACTATCACAGGTCATTTTTGTTTCAACTATGTTAATTTTTTTTTTGACTCACTTTGAATGAACACCCCTAGTGCATGAGCTTTATAGAATATTGGTACTAATAAAATGTGATATTAAGTTACAATATTCACATTCCCCCAGAAAAAACCCTGGGCTGCATATCTGATCACAGTCTGTACAATACTAAATGATTTGTTAAATGACCAGTCTAGAAGCCAAACTTGAACCCTGTGCTTAACGTAACCAGAGCCACACTGTCCAATTGTACTGACATTTAATTCTGTCCTAAAATACCAGGACTATGTATTTATTTTGTATTTATGTGGAATATTTGCACAATATGATACAGTAAATAGAAGCAGAACCTCACAAGGCAACACTATTTGACTTTGCCAGAAAAATTCCTCTGTGGAGTGGCCAGTGCAGTTCTCTGCCAGGAGGGCTGCAATGGCTCTCTGAAGCATTAGAATTATACCAAAGTTAGACCAAGACTGATCTGTCTGGTAACAGCCACTTGATATATTGGCCCAGTAATTTCATAAAAGTTCTTCAAGTTTAGGAAAGTTCGGGGCGGGGGGTGTCCCTGCAACTCTTCCATTTTTAAATTGCTTTAATTGAGTTGCTTTAGTTCCAATAACCCTCAAGTTCCTCCTCTGTTTAGTGTTGGTGAGAACCCAGAGAATTTCATGAGCCATCTAAAGCCCCATAAGAACCTGCTTACCAGTGATGTCTTTGTTCACTGTCATAAATTCAAAGACTTTATGAAAATTACTTCCAATACAGTTCTGTCAGACTAAAGTCAGGTTAGAAGGATGAAATTAATCAATCCTTCATAGATCCAGTTTTGGATACTCACAACAAGCTATTTATAGAGAGCAAAGCACAAAAGATCATGAAAAAGACACTGGCATGTCCATGGGGTGCTCACAGAGATTTCAAGCAAAATAGGTGGGAAAGTGATTATGCCAATGACTTATTTGATAGCTAATTTTCGTTTAATTCCTCTCATAAATCATGAAGATTTTGCTGGATAATTTTTCTAAGGAGAATGAACTACTGACATGACATAGTCCTTCCATGACATTTGCTAATACTCTTCTCTGTCAAACTGTGAAGTTAAGTGTTTTCGTTGTTGAGCTAAAGAGGCTTAACATTAAAAACTTATGGAAATGGCTTTAATACTGAGATTTACTTCTAGAATACTTTTGAAACGCAATATCCCCAGGTACTTTACAAAAAAGCTAGACTCCATTTTCAATAGCTTTTGCTGAGTTTTTTATCTGTATTCATCCTCCAGAATGTGCCATTATAAATAATTAATCAATCAGCATCTGCTATGCTCACAGAACACTTATATCTCAAAATTGACTGTTGGCCTGATTCTGCACTTCTGAAGTGGCTGAGAACTTTGCTCCTAGCTTCTATCAGAAGAGGATAAAGCACAGAGCATCAATCCCCACCACAGCCTTTGGGTCTGCAGGTACATTAGCAGTCTGACCCAAGCCAATGGAATCACTCTGCTGGCTGGCACCTCAATGAAAATCTCAGTTTAAAAGTTGCATTTTTAAACTGTCTTTACTATTTGCAGAAGTACAAGTATAGATTTGTATTTATATATATCAGGGAAAGGGACGGGGAGTATTTAAGATTAGTCTCAGTTTGAGACCTCATGCTATAACCTCAAGGTGTCCTTCTTCTGTCTTGGCCACACAGAGGGCAAAACAATGTTTTCCTTGTGGCACTGCAGGTCCTGTCCTTTCTAGGGGTGGCTTCCCTCTACTCAACTCTTTGTTGGGGGCCATCATGCTTGGGTGAACACTCACCACTCATCTGCTTTGCCCTGACCCCTTTGCCATCGATGGAACGTAGCTGAAGTTAGCAAAGCACAATTATCAAACTACCACGAGGCAATAAACACCAATAAAATGTCCTGTATCAAATCTTCCCCCTTGCCTCTCTGCCTCTGATGCTTTTTCAACCTCATCCAGTCATTTAGACATTCTGTCTACACTCCGGGTGAAGTTAAACACCCCATAAAACACAGATGGTTTTTACAGTCTGTTGCAGGGAAAAAAAGGGAAGGAAAAAAAAAAGGAAATCCAGGAGAAATGCTGAATTAGCTGATACAGTAGAAAACAGCAGAAAACAGCAGTGCCCTTGGACAGATTAGCTACCCTGGACAGGTATAGCCCAGAAAACCAGTCATGTTTACATTACTTTATCTTCAAAGTGGCTGTATCTGCTTGTGTAACAGTGTACATGGTGGTGCCTAAACCAATCCTGATCGAGTTTTCTACAAAGCAGATAACCAAACATGATAAATATGAGAGTGGCCAGCAGCTATCTCCTTGTCTTATTACCATTTCACCCACAGTTATGCAGTTTTCTTTCGTCAGCTTTTGTCACCTTTACTGCCATCACACTTAGGCAAATGTTTTTTACCTGGCTTTGCAGAGTTCATATTATTTCCTTTCAAGAGAACCCTAGCAGTGCATTGACCTTATTATATGATGTACTGCATAGTGGTGAGTCAAAAGCCATAGGATTCTTAGATTCTTAAGTTCACAGATTCTTAAATTCACAGATTCTTAAATTCACAGATTCTTAAATTAGTAGGATTCCTCAATGCTGAGTATGGAAGTGAAAGTCTAAGATTTTGAGTGAATTTTTTTTTTTTTTCCAGACTGAAGATGCTGGGGCTGGTTTAAGATAAATAAGAAAAATCAAAGATTCCTCCTTTAAATCCTTATGGGATACAGCCAAGTTTGGGAAAATAAAGTCTCAGCTCTCATGCAGTCCTTTCTCTCTCACTCTGTCACCTGCCAAAAACTTGTTCTGGGTTACATTATAAACTAATACTTAGCTTGATTCACATTCTCTTTTATCACTGCTTAATATTACCACTTCTCTACTGTTCATTTTTGTCCAAAAACCTCTCTTTGACAGCTGACACAAGGAATCTTATGTTTTAAACGGTCCCACTTTCAAAAAACCCTGCTCCTTTCATCACTTACTCCAGCAACAGCTAATACACAAATTTGGAATTTATATAGGCAAGAGTTTTGGAACTAAGACTGCTGCAAAGGCACTGCACATTTCTTCTCGTTATGCCCCTCATTTTGCTAGTTAGTCACATATTTAATGGCAGCAGGGATCTCTTCAGAACTGGCTTTGCTTATTTTGCTTTGTGCAAGATACTGCATGATCATTATTCAGGGTTGTAAATAATTCCTAATTACATCTCAAGGGGTCCGTTTTGCCTACCTAATTCCTAAAGAAACGACTCTCTTCTGTTTATACAAGCTTGGGCCATATATTTAAGCTGTGGTGGTACAAATGTTTACCTGTGCAGGAACATCTCATAGGGGGACTGCTCCCATTTCTGCATAGCTCACCTGCACAAGAATACAAGGAGTGAAGGGATGGGCCAAGAGAGTTTTTATCCTTTACCAAAAAAAGGAGCTTAAAAATGATTTTGCCTTCAGCACATAATGCTCACAATGAAGAACATGTGGTTAATGAACAAAAAAGCCTTTTACTTTTTCCCTTTAACTCAGGCTGTCAGTATTTTCATGTTTATTTGCCAGATGCATCCCAGCTGCTAATTAAGCTTGAACAAATTAAGGTGAATTGAATCTTGCCTGAGCATCTGCTGTTCTCCTATTAGTATGGCAGGCAATGAAAGGAAGATGATGCTACATCTTTAAAAAGGCCATTTATACTTAAAATTACTTCTTACAATACACTAATACAGAATGTTTTTTCGTGAAGTGTAACATAACAATAAAATGTGCTGTAGAATATGCCAGTGAGGTGACCTGTGTTATAATTCTGGCATTTTTCTTGGTAGATTCTCATAATATGAGAAATTAACACTAAAGTTTTAAATTATATTCAGAGGTGAAGAAAGAGCCGGGTATCAAACAAAACACAAGCTGAGTGGCTTGATCAGGAGTGACGAAGGTGGAGCTTCGATTTCTCACTGGTTTTGGTAAATCCAGCAAATAAAAAATACAAGGTGCTGCCAGGCACTGTTCTGTGGGGCTTCTTTCCTAGAGAAAGGAAATGGGATTTGTGTCAAAACAGTCCCCTGTGTAGACCTCAAAATGGGAGGTAGAACAAGATGTTTGATGAGTTCTGCCTGTGCCAAACACACAGGTACTGCTTAAAGAGCTCAAGAGTCTTGGTTTCTGTAAAACTGCAGTTAATGTGGTATTTAAAAAAAAAAGAACACAATATTAAAAATAGTTATGAAAGGGAAGCAAAAAGTAAGTCATTTTGATCCTGGAGACACTTTTAGGTTATTTTAGATGCAAAGAAAATCTCTTCATAAAAGAAATATAAAAATGATTAAAACTCTGTGCCTTGAGAAGGTGCAGAGTTTGCTTTTACACAATTTGCAGCAAGTCTTTAAAGTGATAAAATCTTGAATATTAGATGTGCATCCCTTAGGGCTTTAATTTCATTTTTATACTGAAAAAAAGGCTAATACAAGTTCATAGTAATCAAAAATTGTGATAATTGCCACTACGAAATTTCTCCGTAAAAAGCTGGCGCTGTCTTTACAGAAAAGTCAGTGAGAATTCATCAGAGTTAATAAATTCACTCATTGCACAGGAGACAGTTGGAAAGTGAAGTTTATGAATGTAAATGTCTAGAATTTGGAAGCACAGGTAAGCATGATACATGTAAGCTCAGTAAATGGTGGATTGTGGCAATTAAAACTAAGGATGCACAGCGGTAAAGCTGCTGAAATAATGTTTCTTGCTCTTTGCTCTCCCATGGGAATATATTGTTGAAGGAAAATCTAACAGACTTTATATCCCATAATGACTGTTCTTGTGCTTAACACCAAGTGAGAGTCACAGAACCATTTCCTGTCTAAAGATGATTAAGTGTTAATGTCCATTAAGCTAAAGAACAAAACAAGAGACATTGATCCAAAACTGGACAAATGTGGTGGTTTTATTCAGCCCACCTGAATTTCGGCAGCTCCTAATGGTAAACTCAGGACCATGAGAAGGGGAGTTAATGATGAGGCTCTGGAGATGTTAATGATGCTTGGTTTGCTCTGAGCATTACCTGAAACACATTTATGTACTTGGATAAATTAATCTTCATCACTAAATTCTGTCTAAGCAAAATAAGCCAGAGAAATGGCTTTAATATGCACATCGAGGGAGTCTTAAATATAGGCTGCAGGACTTAAATATATCATCTGTACTTGAATAAAATCTGACTCTTCCATCACATCAGAATCCTCCATTTTTTCCACCAGACAAAAACCAGTAAAAAGCTGATTGTTTTTCCTCTTCCTTGAGGGTATTCTGACTTGAAATAAGTGTGGAAAAGAATATCAGGTGGAATCTCAACCCTTTTTTTCGAGTCAAGGTTCATGAACTCTTTTTCATAATTTATTTTAAAAGTTTATCCAGAGTGAATCTGACCCTTTTTAGCTATGCCATGCTGAATTCCCTAAGAAGCCTTCTGGATCCTTTCTTGGGACTATTAGTGTTGAACCACACAAATGACACACATGACAAATGGCACACATGACAAATGACAAGAGCAGCAAGACACCAGTGTGACAAAGAGGAGACAAAGGAGAGTACAGAATCCAGAGGACTAGCTGCAAATGAGCAACACAGAGTGCATTTTGGGTGTTAAATTTCAAATTTTAAGCTATTCATTAATTCATGAATAATTCATAATTCACACTTAATAACTATGATGAATAATAATTACACATAAAATGGAAAGTGCAGGAAAAGAGATAATAATTGATATTGAAGAGATAACAATTGATATTGAGTTGATGAGAGATGAGAAATATTCAACATCTTCCTTATTGAGCAGCTAATCTCTAAATTAAAACTTTTTTATGGCTTTCTCGAAAACAAAGCACATTTTCTACTAACACTTCAACCAAGGTTTTAATAAGACATAGATTCTTCATACCTGCCTTCTTCATGGACCAGTCCTGCTTAGAAGGAGCCATTTGTGAAATCAAAGCTAGAAAAGAAAGAATATAAATTCACAACAGAATAAAAGACATTGTTATTGTAGAAGCTTTATTGTCAGATGAAAGAAAGAAGATAGGACAGTGTAGGAGAGGAAAAGCCTTGTGCAGTTAAAGTTATATATATGGAATGATATCAAGGCAAAGATACCTGGAAGAGCTACACAATGGAGTTCTGCAGAGAAATCTGCATGAGACTTCAATAAGTGAAGGATGGTTTGTCATACTCCTTTTCAGAGCAATACAATACAAGAGGTGATGTCTTAGCCCCCTGCCAAGGTAAAGCCAGACTAAAGCTGTGCCTAACTTGCCTAACTTGTTTTAAAAGTCTGCAGGAATGCAGGTTTTACCACCTCAACCCATTCCTGTGCTTAACCACCCTTGTCATAAGTCTAACTAAAATTTTAGTGTTTGTTGAAATTTGAGTCTTTTCTTATTTGTCTTCCATAACCACAGAGAATGGTTTAGAGTGATCTGTCGAGAGCATTTGGAAAGGAGACTTCAGAGGGAGTCCAGCTGAGATAGAATAATTACTGCTGGGGGAAAAAAAATGCTAGAAAACTATTGTGTGTTATAAAAAATTATGGCAAAAGTAAAAACTGGTAACTCCAGAGAATTAATTTAGTAGTGGGGACGTCAGCCAGACTGAGGCATTTGCCTTCTATTGTGGATTACAGGTAAAGATGGGATCTTTGGAGCTACCAGCATCTCTTGGATGCCTTCAGAGTCTCGGAGAGGAGATCTGGGCATGACAGCAATCCATATAAATGTAAAGTGGCAATTATTTCCCAACACTTTCTAGAGAGATCATAACACACACAAGAAGGGACAAAATGTAGAACCAAAGAATTAAAGAATTAAAGCTGCTAATTTAAGCAGGACAAACTTTGGAATAGCGTGTGAAGTGTTGAAAGAAACCGAACAGGATACAGGGCGAGATGGAGTCGAGGAAAGCAGAAAATGGAAGTGTTCACAGATAATTTATCCCCAAGAGGTATACATGTCATCTCATAAAAAAGTATATAAAAGATTAGGTCTGACATCCCAGAAAGACTGCAGGTAGAGATAAAAAGGGCAGCCAATATGCAGAAGGTAACCCTGGGAAAGAAGCAAACAAGATCCCTTGACACATGCTGTCCCTTCTATCACTTACAGAAGGCTTGTGGCCCCTGTGGCTTTTCCTGTAACAATTCATTTAAAAATAAAGATATTGTTCTTTACTCTTATTTCTCAATGGCCTCATTTGTATCTTACTCTTCAGTTCCCTGTCAGTTTTGATAATAGGCATTTAGCAGTTCATACCTTGTGTCCCACTGGTTTCCTCTTTTATTTTGCCCAGATTTTACTGTTCTCCAAAATAAGCAAGCAAATGAGATAAGTAACATGAATTAAGGTAAAGACCAGCACTAACTTGTTGGAACAAAATCATATTTATTCTACCTTTCTTTTCATCCCAGTGACAATGTGTGTTTCAGTAATCACAGATGAAGGAGATTCAGGTCTTTACACGTTCAGTGTCTGAGTCTGTCACTGTTCCACTCGTGACTGTGGAGCTGCTACTTACAGTCACCTGTAAAACAGGAAAATAATGTTCCCTAACATATTTTGAGACATGATAAAAGTTTGTAAAGTATTTTGATCCCTTTCATGAAGGATGACATATTAATGTGACTAATTACTCTTAAATATCATCACTGAGTCCAAGATTCCAAGCAGATCCCTGTTCACATCCATCAGATTCAGAAATGGGATTTGGTTGTGTCCACTTCTTTGTTAACTCCAGGGGAAGTAAATGTTGTGTTTGATTTGCCTTAAAATTGGCCATAAGTGTACTCAAAGTTGCAGTTTAGTCTGAGAAATATGTGCATGGCTAAACTAAAATACTCATAAACTTAAAAAAACCATCGCCACCATTGCCAACGATGTCTTCACAGTGGTTTAATTCTACCTAATAAAGGAATTCTTCTCAATGCTCATCTCTGCTGCACAAGTTCAAAGAGGTACCTCCCAATCAGGTATTTCCCAAACTGATGCTGGTTTTTCACTGAATATGAAATCGATTTGAAAATGTCTGCTCAGACAGGAGCATCAGTGAGGAGAAAGTTGTTGGTTTGAAACCCAATTCCTGTAGAACCTGCAATGATAGATAATCTGATTTTTACCCTGTTTCTGCTTTTAAATATGTGGATTTTGCAGGTGAGTGAAAAAACAAAGGAAGCATAGCATTCATGGGGCAATTTACTGGGTGGATTTGCAGAATAAATTGTTAATTGAGGTCTCTACAAGTAAGTTAGTCTAAAAATGAAGGTCTATGAGTGTTTTGTTATTTAACTAATAGTAACAACATCTTGGAAAACTATTAAGTAGTCATGTCCAAATCACACAAGCAGCTACTTTTTGTTTCACCATTCAGTAACTAAAATGGTATTGATTTCTATATTACTAAAGAACTGAAAGCCAATAACAATCAAAAATATATATGAGCACAAGTAGGCATTTTATTTAGACATGAGAAGTTTTTATTTCATTTTTTTTTTCTGGTTAAATTTCAGTGTATCTGCGAATATGTCAGGATGACAGAATCTCATTTAAAAGCTGTGAAGACAGCTGACAGAAAGTGCATTAAAAATTAGATTTTGAATTCAAAGAATGAAAGCTCTAAATCACTACAGGCATGTCTGTAGGACAAGATTGATACCAGATGCTATTTAGTACATGTTATTAACAAACCATTCAAGCCTTGAAGGGACCTTGTCACTACATAACTTCTGTCTATGTAAATAAGATTGAAGCAAGGATTTATATTGCCAGCGATACCGAGCATCCAGTACATCAAAGAAACTGGACAGAAAGTATTGCTCGAGTTAAAGAAAGTACCAGAGAATACTAAAATCTGTGACTTTCTCCTGACTTTGCTTGCACACATAAATCACTCGAGAGTGCCACGCAAAATCTGTCTCATGGAAGCACTGGCTGCCGGAGCAAGAACAAACACCTACAGCTGTCTCTGTGCTGAGGAAATAGGATTGCATTAACAACTGTTGTTGGGTTTTTACAAAGCAGACGTTGATGCAAACTAAGTTAAGTTTTAAACTGAAAATAGACTCATCAAAAAGTCGCTCTTTTCTGTCTGTCACTTTAAAGGTCTCCTGTTCTTGTCATGCATTCACTAATACTTGTGGTATCAAACACTCAGTGCTCCGGGGAATATTGTGATGGCAGTCTGAACAGCTCAGTCCTGCTCTTCCCTGAACTTCTGGTCCACCACCTCCACTGACACTTGGACACTCTTGCCTTTTCCTGTGGCCTTCCTAATTTACCAAAACCAATTCTCCCTTGCTTTTCACCTTATTACATACACACTTATGCACGAGTTTCTTCAAAGGGATTACACCCGTTACCAAAGGACAGTAATATCTGATACCAATTCTACAAATATTTTCTCAGACTCGTAAGTTTTAATACTGAAGAAACCACTGGGAGATCAGTCTGACCTGCTTTCTCAACCCTTCTGATTGAACTAAAAAAGTTTTCAGAAACATCCAGTCTGGATTTTAAGACTTAGTGAAAGATAACACATCTTATCTCTACACAATTTTTTGAAAACACAGTTATGCACAATACTGCTGGTTTTCCCTTTGTTTTCTTGGCTAGATTTGTCTGAAACAAAATTTTAAGCACTAAATAAATAGCTATTTCCTATAAGAACTTGAGGAATCCTTGTCATCAGGTGTTGAGAAAGTAGAATTTTGATAGTTGGTATTTGATCTTTAATGCCTTATGTGATTTTTTTTTTTTCTGTGATACTGTTTTCTTTGTGCTGACCTACATCCCTGATAACTACAGTAAAATACCTGAGCTGCAGTCCCACTTTTACAAGATGAAATGGCAGCTGGCAGGTCATTCTCTGTATGAGAAAACTTTGGAACTTACTTGTCTAGAAAAAAAATTATATTTATCTCCATTCATTGCCAGGATCCCTTACTGGGGTTGTTTGTATTCCATAAGTAAAATTGCATCAGGAAAATGATGTGTTTTGGAGCCCATGAAACTAATGGAAACCTCTGAAAACAGATATTCCAACTCCAGGCTATTCTGCCTTTTCCAGAGCGCTTTTCACCTGGGCAATTCTGTCTCAGTAATAAAGAGACAGAGGAGTCATCCTGACCCAACAGGTGGGGCCTGTTTCAGCCAGAGCAGTAACAGAAAGACATGGATCTTCTGCTTGGTTTGGCCATTTCATGGCCATTTTCAGCTTCTCCAGGACCAGTGATATTTAATATCTTCATCAATGACACAGACAGAGGGATCAAGTGCACCATGAGCACATTTGCAGGTGACACCAAGCTGAGGGTGCAGTCACACACCTGACGGACGGGACCATCCAGAGGGACCTGGACAAGCTCCAGAAGTGTCCCACAGGAATCCCATGAGGTTTAACAAGACAAAGTGCTGGTGCTGCAGCTGAGTTGGGGCAGCCCCTGGGATCAATCCAGGCTGGGGATGAGCAGATGGAGCAGCCCTGGGGAGAAGGACCTGGGGGGCTGGTGGGGGAGAGGCTGGACATGACCCAGCCCAGAACCCCCCGTGCCCTGGGCTGATCCCCAGCGTGGGCAGCAGGGCAGGGGGGGATTCTGCCCCTCTGCCCCTCAGGGGAGACCCCCCTGCAGAGCTGCTCCAACCCTGGGAACAGCACAGCGAGGACATGGAGCTGTGGAGAGAGTCCAGAGGAGGCAGCAAGAGGATCAGAGGGATGGAGCAGCTCTGCTGGGAGGAAAGTCTGGGAGGGTTGGGATTGTTCAGCCTGGAGAGGAGAAGCTTTGGGGTGACCTGATTGTGGCCTTGCGGGGCCTGAAGGGGCTGACAGGAAAGATGGAGAGAGACTATTGACAAGGGCCTGGAGGGACAGGACAAGGGGGAATGGCTTCCCACTGACAGAGAGTAGGGTTAAATGGGATATTGGGAAGAAATTCTTGGCTCTGAGGGTGGTGAGGCCCCTGGCACAGGTTGCCCAGAGAAGCTGCAGCTGCCCCATCCCTGGAAGTGTCCAAGGCCAGTTTGGAGCATCCTGGGCTAGTGGAAGGTGTCCCTGTCCATGGCAGGGGGTGGGATGAGATGAGCTTTAAAGTCCCTTCCAACCCAAACCATTCTGTTTCCTGTGATTCTTCCACTGGAGGGACGACAAGAAAGTCTGCAAACGAATGCTCACTAAGGTTCACTCCTCCAAGCTCCCCACGTTTTTTAACAAGGTTGCCTGGCCTATGTTACGTTTTGCTGGAAATATGCCTCAGTTATCTGTGTCTCCACATGACAAATAAGGGACTGTTCTTTCACTGAAATTTAAAGCTGCCAGAAACTCTACTTGCTGCCTCTTTGATGAATCCAGCCCAGGGACTTTACCTTAACCTGGTGCCTAAAAACCAAGTCTGGTGCAATTCCATAATGTCTCCCTTTTAAAATTATTGCTCTTATTTTGTTTTAGCCTCCCACTGATCTGTCAGTTTGGAATTACAATGTTACTGGATTTACACATATTATTGAAATACAGTGATTTATTCAGTGTTGTGTTAGAAAGGGTGTCAAAACACAGGAAACTATCCTTCCCCTGTAGATGTGGATATATACATGATGTGTCTTTCTCTTAAATCACCTTCTTCTTGTAAGTCTATTCATTGTTAGATCATCCCCTTACGTGAATGTTGCAGTCTCATCCCAGGCTTAACTGAAATCTGTATAAATGCCCTTGATTTGAACAACATACAGCAGGTTTAAATTCTGCAATAAATTTCAAATGGCAGAATTAGCACTTCAAGTTCTTGTGAGTGACTGAGATTGCAAAGAGCAGCTGTGTTTGATCTAGTCAGCCCACAGGCCATATTCTGAGACTGTTGGTAACTGCATGGAGGGGGAGAGGATACTCCTGTTTGTTTTCCAAGCACTGAAAATAATTTAGCTTTATTTTACTACGGATGGAGAGCTTTGGTTTGATGTTTAGGACTGTCATAAAACAAAGATGACCTTTCTGGGAGCATTGATGCTATAAAACCTCAGCCCCTGAGTGCTCATGCTGCAGCGTCTCCCCTGCCCTCCCCTGGTTAGGAAATGGCTAATGGGTGTCTGGCTGGTTGGAAAAAGCTTTTCCAGTTGCTGGCAGGGCCAGTGGGCTGGTGCTGCAGCCAGGTGTGGGCAGATTGCAGATTCATTCCCACCTCGTTGGCATTCCCCACGTGGCACTGCTGCCTTGAGACAACACAACAGCCTGAACTTTTTCTCCTCATCACAGGAGGTGAGCCTTGTCCTGGGTAATTCACACACTGCCTTTTACTGCTGGAGCATTAAGTGGCTCCTGTACAGCGCTGGCTTAATGAAAACCTGACAATTTGTAGCCTTTCCTGGCCCTCTGATCAGATGCCCTGCCTAGCTGAATTACTGCTGCAACAAACAATTAATTTAAAACATCAACTTAAAGCTTACGAGCCTAAATCGACTGCCATGATTCATGCAAAAATTAGAATCAATGAAATGAAAATATATAAACCCAGACCTCCTCCCTTCAGTGACTGTTATTAAGCAGAGATTTACAACCAAAGCCCAGTCATGTTAAGGTTGAATGCACTTTTCAACTAACAAATATTTCAGCCATTAAATGATATACTTCAACATATTGAAAGATTGCTCTAATATGCTGGTAATATATATTTCACTGCAAAAGAATAAATTCCTTTTTTGGCAGAAGTAGTAAATTCTAACCTGATGAAATGGAAGTTTGAGTTTTGAATACTGCGGTCTCTCGTTTATTGATGGCAGGCTGTTTGATAAGACAGTATAGTTATCACTATTTTCTATAAAACAATGAGGATCTCATTGCTGCTGAAACTTTCCAAACAAAGTTGACTCTAAATTATGTAACATCAACTTGAAATTGGCACAGAGCCTTTTCTATATGATAGGGGACAATTAAATCAGAGATAATGGAAGGAATAAAATAATCCAAGCACAAATCACTAGAGAAATTACTGAAGAAATGTAGCATACCAAAACAGGTGAGAATGAGCAAATAAATATTATAACTTCAATTAAAAAATAGAGTATTTAATGGACTGGAAAGGGATGTGGGAATTAACATTGGCTGATATATTTCAAACCACTGAATTAAATCCATAATATCAGTTTGTGTTGCTATATTTTAATGTCTGTGGCTGCCTGGAAGTCATCTTCTAGGAAACAGCAACAAGAAAAAAAAAAGATATATATTTGTCAGTATGATTAAAACAGTGCTATTTACTGCCACCAGAATCTAATTGGAACCATTTTGTGCAGCCACACACGCCAGAAGGAACACTTGAGCTTTTAGAACAACAGTACTGATTAAAAATCCTGCCGGTGTTGGGAGCAGAGCTGTTGCACTCTGGACTTTGCACATGGGGAGGGACATAAAGCCTTTAAAAGTTCACAGGTTTCTCCAGCAATGCTGCAGCTCCAAAAGGAGGGGTTGGAAAAAGGTGACAAAGAGCCCAGCTGAACCTGGGAGGGGACTGTGCCTGGACCTTCTCTTCTGGGAGATGCTGCAGTGGGGCTTAGAGTGGCTTTCTGAGCTGCCAGGTCTTTCCTTGAAATTACTTCAACAATAAGAAATATCTTTGCATCCCAACAAAAAACATCCGCAGAAGCATTTGATTGGCAAAGAGATTTTGACTCCACAGCAAATTGATAGAAAATATTCACTGATGATTCACTCACAGGTGGAGAAGAGTATTTGGTTTGTCTCATTTATTCAGATTGCTGAAATATTCCCTGGGTGCACACATCCAATGCACTGGGTGCCTTTTCCAATACCTACAGAGAAAACACAGAGCAATACAGCATAAATGACTGTACCTCTACTCTTCAGGGTATCATTGAACAATGTTAATTTTTCCCCCCTGGGAACAACAATACTGAGCCCAGTGGAGAGAAATAACAAACTCTGGGAGCTGTTGAATTCCATCATGTGGACTTTAATTCCTTATTTCAAATACATTCTCTAGTTAGTATTTTGTAGCTCTATTTGATGCTTTTCCTTAAAAGAGACGTTCATTCTGTGTCTGAGGGTTTCATACACTAATGGAGTAGCCATAAAACTATTTTTTCAGTGTCTCCATATATTGTGCATCACTGAAAATCTGAAGTCTTCTTTTCCTGATTTTTGAGTGTCTCCCAGACCTTACTGACTGTTCAGTCTGCAGGAGCAATTAGCACTGATTTGACAACACGGTGGAATGCAATCTGTGGGGAGTGAGGAATTTTGGTATTATTTTAATGCCACTTCTTCTCTAAGGCACCTGATACAGACAAGGAAAACAAACTACTCAAAAAGAGAACAAGACTATATAAGAAGAGATGATTTGGAACCATGTTTGCACTGGTTGCATTTTTTAGAAAAAAAAAAAAAAAAGGAAAAAATTCGTCACCTCTCACCAGAGAAAACCTTTGTAAACACAAGTTTTCCTTAGATGACTGTTAGATTAATACTGATCATCAAAATATATATTGCCTTGTACATTCAGTGCACTTCTCTTTTTACTTGTAAGTACCTTTTCTGGCTGGTTTTTTTTTTTTGTTTCTTTTCAGACTTGCTTGCTGAACTCTAACAATGTGTTACTGTGCTGCATTTTTTATATTTTGACTTGTCTTGTAAAAAAAAAATCAACCAACCAACCAAACAAACAAACAAAAAAAACCCAAACAAAAAAAAAGCCAATAAAACCCAGCAGTTGAATACAACTTAAATATTCACTTTCCAAAGCTTGACAAAATTACATTGTACATTCGATTTCTTCTGCCTTCCAGAAGAAGTGAATGGAATGTGATGTGTTGTAAGAGGAATAATCTAGCACTTCTATAAACTTCAGTATTTTTCCATTACCAAACCACCAGCTTGTTAATTAGAGAATGATGGAATCATATGGACTGGAGCAATGTAGAGAGGTTCAACTATTTCTACATGACCTGGTCTGGAACAAAAACTGCAGCAGGGGAAAAGGAGCCAGAGGGGAAGAACATAGTTCACAATTACAATTTTATATTATATATATAATTGGAAAAGCCCCCTGACACTACGGGGTTTTTTTTTTTATTTTGGAGGATGGAAGTTAATTTGCTTCGTTTTTTTAATTCAGCAGTGATAGCAAACCTGCAGAACGGGTTTTGGGAGCCCTGACACCTTTGAAGGAACAGCATGACACGGGCGTCCAAACTGAGTTCCAGCTCCTGCGACCGGAACAGAGCTGAACTCTCACCACCTGCCCAAAAACGCTGCGTAGTTAAAAAGACGTATTAAAGGATGTTCTGCTCTGGATGTACCTCCCCACCTTGGGCACATCTTTGACCCCTGTTTCTGTACTATCAAAGCACCTCCCAGTCTCGGGGCTTTATCCTGACAACCCCCCGTGAGGGTTCACTATTATCTCTGCACTCACGCTGACACTTTATGTTTCAAGGAAGTACAAAATCAAACTGATTCAAATGTAATAGTTTCCCTTTGGCCTTGGAGGCCCAAGGCAGCTCTTTCTAAACATGGTTTCAATCATGTTCCGCAGATTAAATGAATTATTCAGGTCTGTAAATCTACATTTTGCAGAAGATTTTACTCAGCTTGAAGATCAAGTTATAAAAAGTCATCATTTCTCTAAACTACCTCTTAATGGTAGTTTTGATTAAAAAATCATGTAGGAAGTATACAGCTTTTTAAATACATGGTAGTTTTACAACGAGTAAAACTGGTTTTCTTATGTTTTTTAGGGAAAAAAACATCACCACTTCAAAGCAGAATTTGTAATTATAATTGAAACGGGGGGACAAGCTTGTACAGCTGATGGTGAAAAGGAGGTTACAGGTAGGATTGGCTATTCCCAGTTTTCCATACCTCTTTTATGGATTCATTTTATCCAAAGTTTGAACACACATTACATGCAGTGCTTGATAAACTTGAAAAGAATACAATATTGTGGGACAGAAAAGAGAGAAGAACAGAGCAGAGAAATGATTAAAAGGTTAAATTCCAGTCAGTGATATTTACTTGCTGCTATTTTGTTTTCCAAATAAACCATTGCTTACAGTTTACCTTTTCATTGTGCTGGATGCAAAGGGAAGAAAGTAAGCAGAACTTACTGTAGTATCCAAAATGGGAATATTTGTGGACAGCGATTCTTTCAGAAGGCACTGGAATAGACAAAGGAGATGGCTTTTTTTTTTTTTCTGTAAAAATTAATGCATTTTCAGTGGAGTAAACCCTTAACCAAGCTGTAAAATGACAGAGCAGTTGAAAAACAAATCAGCTGGAAATTTCGACTCTTCAATATTGACAGCGGTTGCTAAATTCTCCTTTTCAGGCTGAAGATTGATGATCATTTTCCTCAGGGGAAGCACTGACTTTGGCTGTTCCTCCTGCTCTTGTTACATGGACTCCTGGCCCCATGTTGTGCCCTCAGCTGAGCTGGGACAACTGTTTTGGGACTAAACAGACAACTGGATCAGGGAGGTGACAAGGTCAATAATAATAATAAGAAGAAGAATTATTATTATTATTATTACAGGTCTCCATTTCCCTTGACCATTCAGTCTCAAACTCCTTGTGTGCACTCAAGACCAGGGTTTAATGAGCAAAGGGAGCAAAGACACCCAAAGGGGTGGCTGGATTTGCTTGGAGAGGGGCCTCCCTGAGCAGATGTAATGCAAGGAAGGAAGGAAGGACACCCTTCCACCATGGGAGCCTGCCCAGAGCGCAAATCCTGGGAGAACCGGCACCACTGAGAGTCTCTCACTGCAAAGATTGCCTATCAGTGGGCACATTTTTCAGGGAGAAATGTTAAGTATTTCCTAACGTGGCCTGTCACTGTCTGTGGGGGCTGCTGCTTGAATCTCGAGGACAGAATCACATTTAATTGTGTACCACCATGGCCTTTGTTTTGATAAACAGCTTCCAAGGAGTGGCTCAGTCCCCAGTTTTGCTGCAGCAATCAGCTGGCTGGTGGCTTCAGCAATCACTTTGAACAGCTTGATTTGGAGGGATCTTTTAACCGACAACAAACCTGCCAGCTCACAGTTTTACTTGCTGTTCGGTGTTTGGCGGCTGGTAGGAAAAAACATAAACATTTAATCAACATTTTTAACTGTAAAAGCCTTTTTTTAGGGGTAGCTCTGATTCAATGTCCTACTAAATAGAGACTGATGGGATAATTCTTTACCTGCAAAACTTGTGATGGGGCATGTCCCAAGCAGCACCAGGTAAGCACTTCTTCCTGTGATTTCGTGCTGCATAGGGAGAGTCAGAACTGCTTATTGTCCTAAGCGTCTGCTCTTGCAACTCAGTTTGTCACTTCCTATTTCTCTGTGTTTTACCTAAAAAATGCCCCCAGATATAATTTTTCCATGAATGAGTGTAGTTTGAATACACTGGTAGAAAAAAACACCAGGTGAACTAATATCATGCCTGTTTCTTCTTGCTCTCTCATTTATCCTGAGAGGCAATGAAAGTGTTTGTTTCTAATTATAGTCACAAATGTGACTCTTTTTTAGGCAGTGACTTTGTTATTAACCTGTCAATCCTGATTATTATTAAGCAAACTATTCATTTTGTGTGCTCTTTGCTGCTCATTTTGTCCATCCCTGGTCCCCGAAGGAACTGGGAGCTGCTGCTGCTCCCTGACTGGAGATGGGAAAGTTCTGCAATGAGGCCATCCAACAATTGACTCTAATTGTCAAATTAATTATACTGGATGTCATACAAATATTAGGATTCAGGAACATTTCCATATACATGCAGCAGTTACCTGAGCACTCCTGAAGAACCCGGGCAAAACACGGTGCTTTACTCAGTGATTCGTGTCAGTCCTCTGGCACTTTGTTAGTCCTGTTTTCTTCAAAAATCAAAACAGCTCTACTCTGTTCTTATTATTGAAACCTTTGTATTGGAGTCTGATGGGCACCACATTTGGGATCCTTTTCACTACTGCACTGCAAAGGAATCACACGGTATATTTGAGGGATCTCCTTTTTCCATTTAATTCTTTTTCTACTTAGTTTTTT